>APFE031431780.1:59237-79481 GCA_000404065.3 Pinus taeda | reverse complement strand
AATAGTGGGCTTCTATGGGGCACAATAGTAATAATATGGGCACTACATGGGTACATCAATATAATAAGTGGGTTGTACTAATAACAATAAGGGGTTACACTAGTAGTATAGGGGCCTAAAAAGAACCCAAACTAATGAGCTGGAAGGACAAAGACACACAGAAAGGCAAGGCAACGAAGGGGTGAAAATTATGAAAACTACACTAGGACTAGCTCCTAGCAATCTGGGAAGGAAAAGGGGTAGGAAAAAGCTAAATGAGTTATTCATGGAATGTGGAAAACTAATGATAGATTCAGGTATGATGAAAGATCTAACCAGCTACTCCTTTACAAATCTTTCATAATGAAGCTAACATCTTGGAATATCAGAGGTCTAGGAAGTAAAAGGAAACAAAGGTTACTCAACAATAGAATGAAATAAGAAGCTCCAGACATGATCTTTATCCAAGAAACTAAATGTTCCATTCAAAAGATAAAGGAGATACACAACAGATGGCTCAATAAATATGAGTTTCTAGAAGTCAAAGCAGAAAAAACAGCAGGAGGTATCCTTACTCTTTGGAACCCCCAAAAGATTGGCATAATAGATGTTGAGGCATATAAGAATTATGTATTAGTGTTTATTTAGCCTGTTGGAGATAGGGAGATGTATTTAATTACAAATGTTTATGGGCCTCAAATACCTGATGGTAAACTCAGGCTTTTAGATTCTCTTGGGGAACTAAGAGATAGACACGCAGAAATACCATGGATAATGGGAGGGGACTTTAACATGATCAAATCCCTTATGGAGAAAAAAGGTGGGAATAGAATGTTAGGCAAAGAATCTATAGAATTTTAGAATTTTCTTGACAACATGAAGCTAGTGGACACAGATACGAGTAATGACCTCTTTACATGGAACAATAAGAGAGAAGGAGAGTCTCAAGCAGCCTCAAAGCTAGATAGATTCCTTATCTCAGAGGATCTCATGCTCATAGGCATGGATATGACAATAAGAATTTTCCTCTTCGGTGGCTCAGACCATTAGCCTATCCAACTTGAGGTTCAGGGCATTGGCACCCCCAAGAACAAACCTTTTAGATTTGAGAATATCTGACTCACCCACCCAGATTTTATCAACAACATTGCTAAATGGTGGATAGAGGATCTACAGATTCAAGGTACGAGAATGTTTCTACTACACAAACGAATGAAACATATCAAGCTTCGACTCAAATATTGGAACAAGAATGAGTTTGGCAATATTTTTGATGTGAAAAAAGTTGTCGAAGGTAAAATGCAGGAACTCAATCAAGCCCTTATCATGGATGGCTTTGATAGGGCAAGGAACGATCAAGCCACCAAGCTTCATCAAGACTGGGAGAATCTATGTAAACAAGAGGATATATTTTGGAGACAAAAATAAAGGGTTCAATGGCTAAAAGAAGGGGAGAGAAACACAAGGTTTTTCCACAGATCCATTATGGAGAACAGGTCGCATAATAGGATCTCAACAATCAAGGACTCTAAAGGTGAATTAATCAATACCCATAAAGACATGGAAGTTGTGTTGGTTCAGCACTTTCAAAGTATAGCAAAGGAGACCATGCTAGATAGAGATCATTTTATCAGGGACTTCACGAAGCACATTCCTAAGTTAGTAACAAGGGAAGATAATTACCATCTGAATAGGCCGGTGAATGAAGATGAGGTTAGTGAGGTTATCAAAGAAATGAAGAATGGAAAAGCACCTGGCCTTGATGGTTTCAATGTCGATTTTTTTAAATCTTGCTGGAACATTGTCAAGCAAGATATTCTGGATGTCGTGGAGGACTCCAGAATGAGTAGAACCATTATGAAGGTGCTCAATACATCTTTCATCTCTCTGATCCCCAAAGAGGACAATACTTTGACTCCAGACAAATTCAAACCCATAGCCTTGTGTAATGTGGTGTACAACATAATATCCAAAGTAATTGCCAATAGACTCAAAACCCTTCTCCCCACTCTGGTTTCTATGGAGCAAACATGTTATTGGAGAGCAGACAAATTATAAATAACATCATCCAAGCGCATGAGGTGGTGCATTCATTGTTAAGTAATAAGAAGGTGAGAATGATTGTGCAATTGGACATAACCAAGGCTTATGATAAGTTGAATTGGAACTACATCAGGAAGGTCCTTCTGGCCTTCGGATTTGACCACAACTGGGTCAGGTGGGTCATGGCCCTGGTGACTTCTTCTAGTTTTTCAATTCTGGTTAATGGTTCTCCATCTAAAACTTTTAAACCTTCAAGAGGCCTCAGGCAGGGAGATCCTCTCTCCCCCTTTCTCTTTATCCTCATGATGGAAGGACTTGGTTGATCTATCAAGAATGCTAAAGAAGTGGGTACTATCCAGGGGCTTAGACTCTCTGAGACTAGATAGGCTTTGACCCATCAACAATTTGTAGATGACACTATGCTTCAAGGCATCCCCACGGTCAAATAGGTGCTAGCATTTAAGCAAATCCTAAATGACTTTTCCATGGCAGCTGATACAAAGGTAAGCCTCTCCAAATCTAAGATTTTCTTCTTTAATACTAATATTGTTATTCAGCGGAATATCTCTAGAATGTTGGGCTTTCAAAGAGATGTGCTACCTTCCAAGTAATTGGGAGTTCCACTAACTAATAAACCTCTACACAAGAGTGTCTGGGAGCCAGTGATTAACAAGATGTAGGACAAGACTAGGAAATGGACCATTAGATCTTTGAACTTGGCAAGAAGACTGGTGCTTACAAAAGATGTTCTTCAATCCATCCCCACCTTCATGCTTTCATCCCTTCCAGCTCCAAAAGGAGTCTTGCATCAATTTAGAATCATCAAAGAGACTTTCTTTGGGGTAAGGGGAAGGAGAAAGAGAAATGGGCCTTGGTAGCCTGGGATATTATTTGTAGACCTAAAAACCATAGAGGTCTTGGTCTGGATGACCCGAAAGTGCTAAACAAACTTTTAGGGGCTAAACTATGGTGGAGATAGGTAAAATATCCAGAGGCACAGTGGGCTCGTATTTGAAAGGATAAATACACTAGTAATTGGCAAAACAACAACCTTATAAGGATGTTTGGCATCATAAAAGGCTCCTACATCTGGAATAAAGCATGGGAGAATAGAAGCATAGTTCAAAAGAATAGTTTCTGGGAAATTAGAGCAGGAGATCTAGCTTTGTTTTGGGAGGATAAACAAGAACCTATACTGCTAAGGGAGGACTTTTTGGAACTCAAGAATGATACTGACACCAAAGGACCACTTAGGGTAAAAGATTTTTGGGGTCAGACTAGCAGTGAAGGAAAATGGTGTACCTGGAAGAATATGGAGTTCAGGGATGACAACCCCTTGAAAGTAAAAGCTAATGCACTTCTAACAATGTTGGACCAAAGGAAAATACTGGTTTTAGAGGATCATGACCAACTTAGATGGGGCAATAATAATGAAGGCACCTTTAATCTTAAGGAGGCAAAGCGCTTAGTCCTGGAGCTTGATTCTAATGAACCAGATAGGGTTTGGCAAAACCTATGGAGACATCAAGGATGGATGAAAACCAAACTTTTCATGTGGCTGGTTCATCATAAGAAAATTCTTACTTGGGAGAACATTAGGAAGAGGGGTGTTCTGGGACCTGCTAGATGCCAGCTTTGTGAGTCTCAAAAGGAAACGATGGAGCACCTACTCAACTCCTGCATATTCACCTCCAACTTGTGGGATGCTTTTGCCTTCATTTTCAGAACAACAAACATGGATAGAGGGAGCATCACCAATACCCTTAATAACTAGAGAGGAAACTTTTTCTGATTATGAAATAATCAACAAAGCTTGGGCTCTAACTCCAAGCTTCATAATATGACATGTATGGAAGGAAAGGAACAATAGAATCTTCAAACATAAAAAAAGTTCTTACTAGGGCATCATGACTCAGATCTTAAGTCAGATCAAGGAGACAGTGGGAACTTTATTGCAAACTCACCCAAATAATCCCCCTTCAGATGTTGATTTGCAGATACTTCTTTAGTTGGGTATGCAGGGGCTTATTCCACAGGGCATGGATGGGAAGGTAAAGAAACTGGCCACTGAAAGAGACTTCTAGCATCCTCCCCCTCAGGGTTTTATGAAATTCAACATAGATGGAGCCTCAAAAGGAAATCCGGGTACTGTTGGTTATGGTAGGGTGTTAAGGGATGAAAATGGATGCTCTATCTTATTTTTCATTGCCATCTAGGAAGGGCCACAAATAATATGGCAAAGCTAATAACACTATAACAAAGTTGAGATATCCTTAAGCAGGATAATCTTCAGAAAGTCATCACTGAAGCTGACTCTGAGCTACTCATCAATTCAGTCAAGAGAATCTATTGTGGTTCGGCACCGAAAAAGGTCTCAAGACACTGGAGGTTGCTTCAGGTCTTCCAAAGTATACAGTTCCACCTTCTGCACTTGAGAATAGTAAGCTTTGCTGATGTGCGAAGGATGGCCAATAAATTGGTAGACATTCTAGCTAATAAAGGGGCTCTCTGCACCAAACGCAGTGTCAATTTTAGGTGGCAAGAGATGCCACAGGGTAGTTTGAGGGAGAATTGTCTCAATCAGGCAGATGAGGATCGATCACTCTATCGAAACAAAGTAGGTCATCAGCCGCAAAGACTGGGTCTAGGTGATATGGATCCTATGTGAAGTGGTGTTTTAGCAATAGGGATGCAGGTCTCTGCCAGCTTTCTCAGCCCAGTAAAGAGCAATCACAGGGATCTTAGATGGAAATGGCTTTGCAGCCAGTGATTCTCGGATGCTCGAACGACGAATATCAAGGGTGGTGAGATGAGTTCCTTCTTCCTGGGGATCAAGAAAATGAGGTGTAGAGGTGAAGTGAAGGACCACAATCTTGGCTCTCTTAGTTGACATGAAACCCTTTGAATTACTACCTATGGTGTCAATATCGGTTGAGGGGTGGTTTATGGTATATCGCACACCCTTAAAGCTGGGAGCGGTTTTTCTGTGGTGAGAGAGATTCCACTCAACACTCTACACGTAGCCAAGGCAGGAGAGAGAATACCGCCCTCATCGGGTGGTAATTCTCTAAGCTTTTTAATCATGTGATATGATCCTCCACCATTGGATCGGGCAAGGATAATCGACGTCTATGATACGGCATGCTTGTTGTTGGGTCCAGGTGAGGCATTACTACTCATGGTGTCAATGCCGACTATGGGGTGGTTTACTGTATATCACGTGCCCATAAAGTTGGAGCAGTTTTTTTGAGTTATGAGCGATTCTACTCACCACTCTACACATGGCCAAGGTTGGAGAGAGAATATCGCCCTCATCGGGCAGTAATTCTCTGAGCTTTTTGTCCTTGCGATATGATCCTCCACCATTGGATCGAGCGAGGATATTCAACGATTATGATTCGGCATGCATGTTGGTGGGTCCGGGCGGGCCACTCATGTTTTGATTTTATTCTCTTTGTTGTATGGGTCTTTGATAACTTCAACCTTTAGGTTTGGGAGTAAAACCTTAGGCTAAATGGTTCATCCTCTGGTCATTTGTACCTCCTTTTAGTTAATTGAAATAGAAAACATGACTCTTGCATTAGCGAAAAAAAGATTATTGTTAAATTTCAACAAAAAAAAATTCAAACAAATATGGAAATTTAAAACTACACTTTAATATAATTTATATTTACTTTTTAAAATTAATTAAAATATAAATTAAAAATATATATAATAAATATTATATTATATATTTTTTAAATAAATAAACAAATACAAATTTTGAAAATCAATAATAACTAAAAATCAATTAGATAAATTTCAATAATTTATGGAAAGTTAGAGAGATTAAATTACCATTTCTTATGGTTAATCACTAGAAACATCCATGACACCAACATTACAATGGTCCATTTTACTAAATTAAAAAATAAAGCCTAATACATTATATAAAAATCATTTTTTTAAACAAATAAATAAAATTAGAATATTAAAGTAATTAACATTTTTTAATTAACTTAAATTTTTTATAAATAATTATATATCACTAATATGCATTTCACAAATAAATTAAAACAATTTTTAAAATAAAATAAAATACTAATATGCATTTCACAAATTAATCAAAACCATTTTTTAAAATAAAAATAGAATCCTTTATAAATAATGTTAAAATAATAAATTAAATTCACATCTAATACTACATTATAAATTTAAATATAAATTTTAAATTGACTATTGATTTTGTTTAAAAATAATTATATAATAAATAAATAATTTAAGTTATAAAATCAAATATTAAATAACATGGTAATCTAATCAAAATATTTTATAGTATATTTTTCTTATAAATTTTGGAAATTTTAAAATTATATATTTTAGTTTTTGAAATTGCAGAACCAAACTATCTTAAAAGTTATTAAGAGTTTCAATTGGATTTGTAAATTTAGAAAACGGGATTTCTAAATACCTTATTAGTCCCTGCCTACGGCAATGCAGGGACTATAGCGATCGCTCCAGCGTTGACTGGAGATTAATTCATGGTTTGACCATGAGAATTTGCTCAATTGTGCTTTTTAACCAAACTTTAAGATTCACAATTTTCTTCAATCAAATTTTTAACCAATGTTTTGAGTTTGCCCTCTTATTGCAAACCTCACGTGCCCCAATGTGTCATTTAAACGCGGTGAGGTATTTTATCCAAAGTTGTATTTTAAAAGAAAGTTGGCAAATCCATTTTATCCAAAGTGTCATTTTGAAAAAGGTTGGCAAATTCATTTTATTGAAACTTTGGTTGCCGACTTAAATTGGAAAGTTATATAGAAAGTTTGCAAAGGTTGGAAAATGCATTTTAATAAAAACTTTGGTTTCCGACTTAAACTAGAAAGTTTTAACAAGCTTGGTGGCAAGCTACATGAAATTCAACCACGTGCCCATTCCCCGAGAGCCCATCTGCCCGTTACATTAGTGATGGAGTTTCTCAATAGTCTCAAGAACCATATTTATGTCAATCGACCACTGCGCCCATCTGCCCATTACCTTAATCATGGAGTTTCTCCATAGTCTCAAGAACCATATTTATGCCAATCGACCACTGCAACTGATTTTTGCAGACATTGCATGATTGCAATCGACCACTGCAACTGATTTTTGCAGAAATTGCATGACTGCGACTGATTTTTGCCAACCTTGCAGGACCTACGGTATAAGGCATAGAGCGCATCACCCACAAAAGGAAGAAAAAGATAGCGACCTGCCAAAAAAACCAAACCAAATGGTAAATTGCAATTTTCACCATAAGTTTCAGTTTAGTTGCTATGCATGTTGTTTCACCATTTTCATCTTAAGTTTCAGTTTCAGTACAATTTCAGTTCCTATACAAGTTTTAGTTTCTATGCATTTTGTAAGTTTTAGTTTTTATGCATTTTGTATAGTTTCTATGCATTTTCTCTCTCACCAATTTAGTTTGTAATATATATATATATAATGCACTCTGCAATAAAAAAGGAAAAAATTACAACATTCAAATTCTTATTTTACAGTGTAACTTCAACTCTCAATTCTTAAGTTCTTATTTTTTTACAGTGTAACTTCTTATAATTTGTGATATGCTTATTCAGGCAGTGGCCATATCATTTAGCTACCATATGATAAATCGAATCTCAGCATAAATGAATGAATCAAATCTTGGAATAAATGAATGTTTGAGTTACTGCAGCAAAGTCAGGAAATCCCACCCACAAAATAATAAACAAAAACAAATGTAGACTTGATCTATGTAAACCTCCATATGCATAAAAGCTGACAAGCTCACCGTGAAGCAGCTTCAGAAAAGTGTTTCCCAGGTTATCGCTGCCTAAAGGTATGTAGATCCCCTCCATCGCAAAACTCTCCATAACTAGGCAGGAAAAGTTTGAACTTATCTGTCTCGAAATGAGAATAAAATGTCGGTAAGAATGAATGATCTAAACAAGAAAGAATCTCTCTGCCTAAAGGTATGTAGATCCCCTCCACCGCAAAACTCTCCCTAACCAGGCAATAAAACTTTGAACTTATCTGTCTCGAAATGAGAATACAATGTCGATAAGAATCAGAAAGAATCTCTGTGAGAGACTCATTCTTGTTTTCCAGTGACCCTTTATCCATTACTTTCATTATGATTGCTTCTTCCCTTCAACTCTGCTAAGTAAACACTCCCAATATCCCCACTTCCCAAGAGCTTAGAAGCCTAAAATCACTCAAATCCAAAAAGCCATCTTTGAATTTTATGGTCTGAATGGCATCCCATCTTCATCATTCCTTTTGTGCGGTTCGTTTAGAGCACTGCTCAAACTACTATGGTTACTTTCATTGCTGTCACTAACACTGCTTCTGTAGTTGGCCACACTCAGGCTACTCTTCCCACTTTCAGCACACTCAAGCCTTTCGTTCTTGAGATTGTCAATGGTTTTTCATTCACAAATATTTGACTCTGCACCCATGCCATCTCTTACCTACCCACTAACACTGCTCTTGACACTACTAGAACCGGTGATGGTGCTTCTCAGACTGCTCTTGAAATCTTGAAACTTTCATCAATGCATGATGGTGCTGCTCCAACTTCTGCTCTGACTTCTCTTGAAACTTTCATCAATGCTATCGCATGTACTAAGAGCCCACACATTGGAACACATGAATCAATGCTCTTCTCTCTAGCTGACTCTGTCCACACCATGCTCTCATTACAATCTTTAATTTACAAAATCAATTATTTATCATGTTGCCACTGTTGCTATATTAGTTGGGTTGAACGCAACAGAAATCGACGACTCTGAGAGAAGCTCTAGCCTCGGGCCATGAAGATAGAATCTAAAAACGGGTACCCAGTTTTAGCATGCGATTCTAGAACAGGAGGTGGGCTACATGCTAGCTTCAAGTGTCCATCTACTTTATTTTTTATATATATTTTTATTTTTATTAACTTTTTAATTGTTTTATTTCAATGCGACATGTAACAGATGTAAGAGCTGATGTGCATGGATGACTCGTGGTAATTTGTTTGTTTGCCTCTGGATTTGCCGCAAAGGTCCAACAACCATAGTGCAATCAAGTACTTTGGCATGTACTAGCGTTTACGCGGATCCACCTACCACTTCTTCTTGCCACTTGTCACCTCACGTCTTCAAACCTCCTGCCAACTCTTCATTCCACGACAATGTGTTCTATCCTCTTGCCCCTCTTCAATCCGTCAAAAACACATTGGTATTCAAACGAGTCGTCTACTGGTGTTGGTTCTAAGTAAATATCATAGCATCTACTGGTGCTGGTTGTAAGTAAATATCGTAGCATGCTCATGTTGAGTTCTTTCTTATCTTAGTTTACAGCTCCATAGCACAAAGAATTTTTGCATATCTCGGCTGGTGCTGGTTGTAAGTAAATATCGTAGCATGCTCATGTTGAGTTCTGGCTTATCTCAGCTTACAACTCCATAGCACAAAGAATTTTTGCTTATCTCAACTGGTGTTGGTTCTAACTAAATATGGTAGCATGGTCATGTTGATTTCTTTCTTATGTTAGCATACAGCTCCATAGCACAAAGAATTTTTGCTTATCTCAACTTACAGCTCCATAGCATAGAGAATTGTCATGCACCATAGCACAAAGAATTATTATGCCCTCCAGACATTTGCGGAATGGTTTTGATGGTCATGCCCTTTAGGTACTTCAGGAGTGATTTTGATTTCTTTCAAGAGGATACCCAATTTTCATGCCCTCCAGGCATATGCAGAATGATTTTTTTCATGCCCTCTATGCAATTGCAGAGTGAAATTTTAGGAAGAAATGCTATTGCAGGGTGATTTTTTAAGGAGAAAAGCTAGCAACGACTCTACAAATGGAAGTCGACGTGATTATGTTTGGCAGAAGATGCCAGCAAAGGCGACTGTATTTATTTTTTACAGAAGATGGTAGGGATGGCTCTACATATGGAAGAGAAGAAGCTAGCAACAAACGATTCTATATATGGTTATTATGTCTCGGTGTTAACAAATTTTTTGATCCTTATTTATATGCAACAATTATTCATAATAATTGAATAACTATCTATGAATACCATACTGCCACCCTTCCCGCACTATCACCCTAGCCTATCAATATAATTGAAAATCAATATCGATTCGTAGTGCTATTATTGATGATAAAAAACTCCAAGTTTACTAAAATCTAATTACAATTACCTGAAAATTGATTTGATTTTTGTGTCGCTGAAATTTTGCAAATAAGTGCATTAGTGAATATATCTTTGAACACTTCTATGAAATAATTCTATGTCTTTGCATAGCACTATAGGTCTAGTACTATCCTGACTGATTTCAGAAATATTTTATATGAATTTCAGAAATATTTTAGATGGTTGTGATAGGTTATTCCATGATTCAGGTATGCATATTCGCGAAGCGGGCCTGTTCTTTCTTCTTTTATGGCTGCCTCAGAGAGAGAGGTCTAGGTTTGTTTTTTCATCACTAAATATTTCTCAAAGAAAATGGTTCGAGCCTGTCCTGCCACCACTAACAGAGTTGTTCCACCTCAATTTCCACCTAAAGAACGCACGGAAAACCATTAGCATTCAGGCAGATTCTTGTTAACACTTTCCATGAAGAATTTTAGGGTGCAAATAATCTACGAGCTAAAGTCAAATATTTTTTAGGCATAGATCAAGAAAGTGAAATGTGACAAGGAAAAGATAGTAAAGCTTCACATTCTGGGAAGCATTAGGTTTATTGGGAAGCTTTTCAAGCAAAAGATGGTACCTGAAATTTTTTTTCATCATTTTATTCAACACTTGTTGGCCACAGATGTGAAGGTTGGTCCAGCTGAAGAAAATGTTGAGGCTGTTTTTTTCTTTTGAATATTGTGGGAACACATCCTCAAAGAAACCGGGAGTCATAGTATCATTGATTCTTATATCACCACAATGAAGCAGGTAAGTAGAAATCAACATCTTTCATTTGAAATGATATTCATGGTCAGGAAGGTTCGTGATTTGTGTGCTAATAAATCGATCCCTCTACATGAAAAGATGAAATCCAAAACAATAAATGAGTTCCATTCAGAAATTGGACAAAAGCTCGATTTAAACCCCAAAACAAAAAATATGTGTAATATGTTTGCAGGAAACAATTTTTGGTATTAGAGTTATCACAAATGGTAAGAAGGAGTTTGGTAAAAGATTAAAGGAACTTACATGTCCAAGCCCATGCTCCAAGATTCCGAGAATGGGAACATTTTTGCGAGCTTCCATTCTGAGAATGGGAACATTTCCGCGAGCTTCCAAGCATGGAGACATTTTTGAGCACTAGAATTTCTGAGAATTGTGTTCATGAGAATTGTATTCATGGCAGCTTTCGGCTTTCCAGTTAAGGGCATGAAATGATAAGACTTTCCAGCTAAGGGCATGAAACGGTAAGGTTCACTGGTATTTTCACTCTCTATGGAAGTTCCATGGGACAATTTCCGAGGCATGGAATTGAAGACAACACATGGTTTCTTTTTTCTTCAATTTATACAAAAGCATTCCTGAAGACAACACGTGGTTTTTAGAAACGACTAGTATTATGTGCTACTGGAAGCGTTCCTGAAGACAACACGTGGTTTTTAGAAACGACTAGTATTATGTGCTACTGGAAGCGTTCCTGAAGACAACACGTGGTTTTCAGAAACGACTAGTATTGTGTGCTACAGGAATTTTTTTCTTTTGCTTATCCTTTAGTAAAAATGTTGCGTTGTTAAACTCGCAGTTAAATTCATATTTCTGCTCAAACCTTGAAGTCAAAAGCATATTTTCTTACTCGATGTATTGATTCTATCACTTCATACTTTTTCATGAGAGTTTTTCATCAATGTTACAATTCAACTAAAATATTATGAAGATATTCTATTTTTGTTTTTTGTTTTATTAGTTTCCATATTGACAATTTCTTTTAATCATTCTCAAAAATGCTTTTTAGAAGATATGCACGTGTGTTACCTTTTCATTTACATTTATTAAGGTAAATGGTATACATTTTCTTATACATTTATTAAGCTAAATGGTATACATTTTCTTATACATTTATTAAGCTAAATGGTATACATTTTTTCACACGTATTTAATATAGAAGATATGTGCATGTGCATTACATTTTCATATATATTTATTAAGCTAAATGGTATACATTTTCTCACACATTTAATATGCTAACCGGTATGAATTTGCAAGCCTCCAACCATATTTTCAATAAAGGATACAATATTCTTCAACTGTAAAACACATCATACATCTTTGCTATAAGGGATATAATATTCTTCAGCTGTAAAACACATCATACATCTTTGCTATAATGCATATCTATTGAATCCATAATTTTTTCCATTCCTTGATTTCATTAGGTGTTTTCATTCCCTCATTCCGGCAGGGACTACGGCAACACCAGTTGCTCTTGTTCGAGACTGAATATGGTATTTGCATTCGTATTTATAAAAAAAAGAGTTTGATACTTTGTGAGCTTTCGAAAAAACATTGGTTTTTTACTAAGGAGGTAGAGCAACTTCCTACCCTAACGCCTACACAAGTTTTAGATAAATCAGATTCAGGTCAATAAACTTCCAAAGGTGCAGAGAATGCCTTTTACCCTCCAGTTAATAGCCAACGGCCACTTAGTTACTATATAGCTCTTATGAGTGTGTTGATGGAGCAATATGGTTTACTACTCAACCTGCTCTAACCCTAATGGAAGGTTTTGTTTCTTCCAACAAATGAGCATTGGTTAGCACAAATTTCTAAAACATGATCTATGAAGTCATGATGGTGTTCTTGATGGTAATTTTCAATTATTTATTTATTATTATTATAAGATATTTTATCATAGACCAAAATATATTAACGCACATACTTGCTTTCCCATTGCTGCAGAATTAATTTATTCTTCTTTTAGTTTTATTTAGACATTAGTGTGTTCGAATAATGATAATTTTTTCCCTATGTGTTCAATGGTTGATCCCTTGTTCTATGGTTGCAATCCTTATTGTCATTACCCTGTATTATCTATGGTTGGAAGCCTTATTGTCGTTACCCTATATTATCTAGTGCATAGGGCTTAGCATGTTATTCCAATTATGTCGTATTACTTCTGTAGATAGACGACTTGGTCGTACTACTTTTGTTGATGACTGATATGGGCTAGAAGATCCCATAACATGGAAAGAAGGCTTTATTCTAAGTTACCTACTTTTTTGGACTACAAGATCCCTTCTTTTAGTTTTATTTAGACATTAGTGTGTTCGAATAATGATAATTTTTTCCCTATGTGTTCAATGGTTGATCCCTTGTTCTATGGTTGCAATCCTTATTGTCATTACCCTGTATTATCTATGGTTGGAAGCCTTATTGTCGTTACCCTGTATTATCTATGGTTGGAAAGCTTATTGTTGTTACCCTATATTATCTGGTGCATAGGGCTTAGCATGTTATTCCAATTATGTCGTATTACTTCTGTAGATAGACGACTTGGTCGTACTACTTTTGTTGATGACTGATATGGGCTAGAAGATCCCATAACATGGAAAGAAGGCTTTATTCTAAGTTACCTACTTTTTTGGACTACAAGATCCCATAACATGGAAAAAGGGCCTTATCCTAAGTTACCTACTTTTCCGAACCACAGATCATTGAACGTGTGCCTCCACTTTGGTTACCATCCCACTCCATTATCTTGTGGACTATTCGAACTAGATCGAAGGTGCAACCCAATTTAGCAAATAAAAGGAAAACACTACATAGAATCCCCTAGGAAAAGAAATGCCAAGTTTGAAATAGAGGTAATGTGAAGCAATGGGGGCAACCTTGGATGTTACTTTTTTTTCTTTATTATTTCTATAATACCCAATGGTCCAGCTATAAGCTCCAAAATAGTAAACTCGTACTTCTAAGCTTGTTTAATCATTCACTTAGTGCTTTTTTAGTTTTCCATATAATAGTATTGCAAATCATTACTTTTCGAGTTTGCCATGTAATAGTAGTGCAAATCATTACTTTTCGAGTTTGCCATGTAATAGCATGAGTTGCACTAGGCCTTTGCTAGTAATCAACACAATTTGGTAAATGGTACTCAATTATTAGAGAAACTTTGAGGTCTAAAATGGGCCTCAAAACAAAAATGTACAACCAAAATCATTTTTATAATAACCAATAGGATTCAACATGATGATGTCAACCACATGGGTGAGTCACCATTTTTGGATTAAAAAGGTAAAAAGATTAAAAAATAAAATAAAATAAAACTATTTTTTCAACTCGTATTTTTAACTTATGTCCCTATGATTTTACTCAAATTTTGAGTAGGAGCATCTGTTGGAAATGGAATTTAATTCCTCATCCAAAGAGTACCATGTCGCATATTTTTGATGGACCCTACTACATCAAAAATAAGAAATACATGAAAAAAAACATGATTGCAATGATGTGTTTCATGCATTTCTCATTTTTCGCATAGTAGGATCCATCAAGAGAGTATGCAACATGGGTACTCCTTGGATGAGAAATTAAATTCTGCATGCAATGAGTGCTCTTGCTAGAAATTTAAGTAAAACCGTAGGGAGATAAGCTGAAAATATGAGTTGAAAAAGGTAGTGTTTTTTAGTGTTTTTTTTTTCCCTCTAAAATTTGATAATATAATTTAATCTTGTTTTATTATTTCCACTATTATTTTATAATATTTCTTAGGAAGCCCATTTTATACCTCAAAATTTATTTAATGTTACACTTCAACATGGTCCTATTGTTTCTCTGCTATAATAACCATAAGTTAAAATCTTTTAATGTTAAATAGATAGGGAATAAAACATACATTGCTTCAATATGAAATCTTCTCTAAAGTTACCCTTGTTGGAGAATGATTTTTTTAGAGTCCAAATAATCATACAATAAATTTAGTTAAATAAAATAAATCTTGTTAAATCAACTTAGCTAAGAAATAACAAATATATTTATAGCTTCACAAAAAAATTCTCATGACTATTTACATATCTTTGCTATATGAATAAAATGCATTATTTATAAATTAGAAAAATTATAAGTTAGATTTGATCACATTTTTCAATTGTGCTAACATGGAACTCAATACTTTGGTTGATAATTTATCAAAAAAAGACTCTATTTAGTTTAGAACGCTAGCCTAGATTATTCTACTTGAGTTTATAAATGGTTTTCTTATCAACATTCTTTCTATGTCAACATATTTTTCTTGTATTATATATATATTATATGTAATTTGCAGAGTCATCTCTCATTCGCCCCCCAATCGCAACCCATAAGAGTGTTGGCGAATTTGTTTTACATGGTCGAGCTAGATCACGTAACCATACTAGAGAGCCTATTCCACTCATAGATTCTCCCTTCGACATGAGTTAGAGTGTTAGAGGTAGTGTTTATGTCTTTGTTTACGATCTTGCTATAGATAGTGGGCCTTCTTCACCTATTGCAGGTACACATATTTCATTTTAAATCGTCTTTAAACTTTATGTGTTTATGTCTTGAAATTGTCTTTAATTTTTAAATCGTCTTCAATTGATGTGTTTGAATTTAATGTATATGTTATAATGCTTCTAGTTTATTATATATATTAAATTATGTTTATGATTTGCAAACCCTCAACAAGGCAAAGACAATGATCAAAGTGTAGTGTCAATCACTTCGTGGAATGACACTATAACAAGTATAATAGTTGAGGATGTTAGGGCCCAACAAACATAGATCACATGAGAGCTAGATAAAATCTCTGTTAGTTCCCCTACTAGGTGTGGTTTATCTCTGATGCTATATAGCATCAATAGGTTAATCAAGACATACTAGACGACGGGACCACAAAGGCACCTCCTATATTCCATACATAGGATTAGGAGGTTGGAGGTTAGAGGTCCACATACTTGGAAGGCAGTGAAAGACACGACCAAGAACATTGATGTTCGTGGGAAGTTGTTGACATCCCTCTGGAATGTCGTGCTAGATAGGTTGGTCTGATTCCATTAATATATTTTAAGAATGTTGATGTGTCTCCTTTTTTTATGATCGATTCATTGGAGCTTGAGGCTAGTTCTCCCACCATGACCAGGTCCCCATTTACTTTGCAAAGCATATATATGTGGAGTTTGTGCTACATATGAGACCAGATTACACCACCAATGGATCTAAGTTGTATGGATCCAACTTGGGACATAGTTATTAATGTGTTGGGGCTTGTAGGAACCCTGTGCATGTAGCACCACCTCCAAGATTGTTGCCACGACAAAATTGGAGTGTGGTATTGCCGATGGAGCTAGAGCATTTGTCGTAGCTTGGCACTGAGACTAGGCATACAATTGCAAAAAGTATGCATAGGATATTGGATATTGCTCATGTCACATTGTGTGGAGAGATAAGTAGACCACCTTTGTTTCCTAGTGGCCCACCAGTTGCATTACATGATGATTCATATCTCGAGATCCTAGTAAATTTTGTCATATGCACGTATGTGTCATGATACCATCCATGACAATTGGAGGGTGCATGACCCACGTGACACATACCAAGCACATATATATAGAACTTTTGACTTTTATCGTCAAATTATACATTATTTATATTAATAAGTTTGTATCAGATTGCATTTCTCTTAATAATTTCAAGATAACATGCATGCACAAACCAACAACATAGATGAGCTTATGAGGTCATGTGGGGGGGAATTAACTGGCTAGAGAAGGGTCCTCTAGTGGATGTTTCCATGGCTTAGTCTCCTCCACCTCCACCTCCACCTCATAACACTCATGGACTAGTAGTTGAGGTAAAAATATTATTCCTAAGATTTCAACATTTTATTTTTTCAAGTTACATGTATGCATGCTAATCAATTCATCGACTAATTATAATTTGTCTTTCCCATTGTGTACACAGGCCCAAAAGAAGAGGTGTGTTAATGTTGCAATTATGTGGACACATGAGTGGGATGCCAAGTATGGAGGCATTGAGAAATAGATAGGGGAGCACCAAAACTAGATTGATCAGACATTAATCCCACTCGACTTCCATTTGCACTTGACTGAATCACAGGTAGCGGAATATTTAAAAGCATAGTTCAAAATCATTTATTTCCATATTGTTTATTTTGTACAAATAATGTTCTAATTAATTTGAATTTGAATGTGTTATTGATGCAGGCCGCAACCCGCAAAACCCAGAATCTTTAAACTCTGTCTATGCATATAACCATGCATTGCAATCACTGCCATACTAAGATTCCAATATGACCAATTCATACATTTCCCAATAGCGGAAGTTATCTTTCTATTTATGGTTATGAAACCATATCACAATCTCTGTATATGAAAGTTTACTCCTTCATGGCAAATTCATAACTTTAAATCTTCAATCAAACCCAATGAAATAAATCACTCACTATTTAATGACAAGGTCCAATTTTGTTTTCCCCAATCCTAAATTAAATTCACAGTTCAACTTCTAATTTTAGAATTTAACAACCAATACATATAACCCCAATCAACATATATGTAATCTGAAACAATGACTTACAACCTTTTGTTGGCGAGATCTTCAATGTTCATGGCCCTTACAATTTGCCAGAGGACTTACAACCTTGGCCGCCCAATCTATTCTCTACCACACTCTCTCACACTCTCTCTGATTTTCAATGCCTTTGTGGCTACATAATTTATAAAACTTGCCATGATCTAGAATCACTCAACAAAAAGCTCTAAGACTCTACATGCAATGCATACATATGGCAAAAAGCATCTCCTCATCTTTATTCCATCTTTTTCCCTGTTCTAAAATAGAAAAGCTTTCCTTATCACTTAATGGTCCACATCCATTCCTTTTATGCCTAAAAGCTCTCCTAGTTTTATTTATTTATTTTGAGAATATCTACTTAAAAGGCTAAATATTAAAGTGACTTGGAATTTAGGAAACTAATTCCACAATTGCATGACCCCTATGTCTATTATTTACAATAATTTCCCTTTGGGATGAATGCTCCCGCATCAGACTCCCAAGGTAGAAAAAATTCATGATCTCTTAATCATGTGTTCAGATCTATGTTTGCCTGGATCCCATATCTTGTGTTGCAACTTTCCATTTGCCGCTTCTTCTGTCTGTTGTTCTTCTCTAGGTCTCCACACTTTATGCTGCATTGCTCCACTAGCTACACTCTTGCAATCTTCTATTGTCTTCCTCTTGCTCCTTCTCCTTTGTTTCACTGTTGCTAGTTTCTTCCGGGATTCCTTCATCATCATCATCTGCCTCATCATTTCAATTTTTTTGTCTAGCAGATATTTTCCAGCATCTTCATTTAGACCTGTACTCACAAAACAATTGTTAGAATAAAAAATATAAGGCATCAATGCCCCCATAGATTTTGCTGCTGCCAGTGTTGCCTCAGCCGTTATCATAATTGTCGCCCCACATGTTGCTCTAGCTGTCACTATGGATGTTGCTCCCTCCCAAACTTCTTGTCCCTCTGCAACATTATTTTGCTCATCACCTGCAATTTCATCTACAATTTCATCTGCAACTTCATCTGCAACTTTTTCTTCTGGTTCAGATGTCTCCAACAAATATTTCAGCACATAAGTCCTTTGTCTCTCCAACTCTCTTCTCTAGAGATCTAGTTTCCTATACAATTCAACAACTTCGTTAGGAGTAGAACTTGGAAACTTCACACAATTTTCTATACCTTCAACAACTTTTGACCAATCATCAGCTGGTCCAACATTCTGATTAGACTCCTTCGTCTTCATTTTCTCATCATTGATCTGAACAGCCTTCAAATTCAACTCTTCTTGGACAAATTCTAAAGCTTGTTCATCTCCATGTTCTGCACCTGCAAACATGCACAACTCATTAGCTTTTAAATCACAAGACTTTTTAGTCCTGACTGCTTCCTTCAACATTTTTCTTTTAATATATCTGCATGTGGGATTTTCAAACTCCAACTCTGGCGCAAAAACTCTAAGTCCCTTTTTCAACAAGGCAATCACAATTTGCCTCAACCGCCTCTACAACTGTCGCCAAAACACTCTCTTCCTCAACAGTAAACCATGTCTCTGGTCTTTCACATTTTCCCATAACAACTCCATCAATAGCTCAAGATGAGCTGCTATCTCAGCTTTCTCTTCCTCATACTCTTCCTGAGTCAACTGTTGTCTTATGCCATTCACCTTGGCATATTTCTCCTTCTTTCTTCTGTGGCCTCTTTCTGAACCTCTGCTCTCTCCTTTATGACTTTCAGTAGTCATCTCCTTCGCCATAAGTTCCTCACCTATGAGTTGCATGAAGCCTCTACCACAGCAAACTCTCTTCCTGCCACTTACCTCACCAATCCTTCCCTCTAGATCTGGGCTTTTGGTAATCATTGGTCCTCTGCTGGAACCTTTTGAGCATCCTCTACTACTCCTGTAGGCTTCTCTCATCTACAACTTTATTCAACCTCTGTTGAATCATTAGATTCTGCCACATTCACTTAGAATCCCTTGCTGGACTCCTCTATCACTGCACTCTAGCTGTGATCTACTTCTTCCCGCTGAGATTTCTTCACTATGCCTTTAAGATCTTGCATGATCTTGTTTCACTTCCTCAACTGCACTGCATCTCTATGCTGCAATATTCACCAGTTCTAAAAATCTAACATTCATTCATCACATGCAATTAACTTAACTTAAAAACTTGAATCTTCAATAGAACTATTCTAGCTCTGATACCACCTGATGCAGGCCGCAACCCGCAAAACCCAGAATCTTTAAACTCTATCTATGCATATAACCATGCATTGCAATCACTGCCATACTAAGATTCCAATCTGACCAATTCATACATTTCCCAATAGCAGAAGTTATCTTTCTATTTATGGTTATGAAACCATTTCACAATCTCTGTATATGAAAGTTTACTCCTTCATGGAAAATTCATAACTTTAAATCTTCAGTCAAACCCAATGAAATAAATCATTCACTATTTAATGACAAAGTCCAATTTTTTTTTCCCCAATCCCAAATTAAATTCACATAGTTCAACTTCTAATTTTAGAATTTAACAACCAATACATATACCCCCAATCAACATATATGTAATCTGAAACAATGACTTACAACCTTTTGTTGGCCAGATCTTCAATGTTCATGGCCCTTACAATTTGCCAGAGGACTTACAACCTTGGCTGCCCAATCTATTCTCTACCA
>APFE031431780.1:38002-57224 GCA_000404065.3 Pinus taeda | reverse complement strand
TTTAGGAAACTAATTCCACAATTGCATGACCCCTATGTCTATTATTTACAATAATTTCCCTTTGGGCTGAATGCTCCCGCATCAGACTCCCAAGGTAGAAAAAATTCATGATCTCTTGATCATGTGTTCAGATCTATGTTTGCCTGGATCCCATATCTTGTGTTGCAACTTTCCATTTGTCATTGCTTCTATCTGTTGTTCTTCTCCAGGTCTCCACACTTTATGCTGCATTGCTCCACTAGCTGCACTCTTGCAATCTTCTATTGTCTTCCTCTTGCTGCTTCTCCTTTGTTTCACTGTTGCTGGATTCTTACGGGATTCCTTCATCATCATCATCTGCCTCATCATTTCAATTTCTTTGTCTAGCATATTTTTTCCAGCATCTTCATTTAGACCTGTACTCACAAAACAATTGTTAGAATAAAAAAGATAATGCATCAGTGCCCCCATAGATTTTGCTACTGCCAGTGTTGTCTCAGCCGTTATCATAATTGTCGCCCCACATGTTGCTCTAGCTGTCACTATGGATGTTGCTGCCTCCCAAACTTCTTGTCCCTCTGCAACATTCTTTTGCTCATCACCTGCAATTTCATCTGCAATTTCATCTGCAACTTCATCTGCAACTTCATCTGCAACTTTTTCCTCTGGTTCAGATGTCTCCAGCAAATATTTCAACACATAAGTCCTCTGTCTCTCCAACTCTCTTCTCTGGAGATCTAGTTTTCTATACAATTCAACAACTTTGTTAGGAGTAGAACTTGGAAACTTCACACAATTTTCTATACCTTCAACAACTTTTGACCAATCATCAGCTGGTCAAACATTCTGATTAGACTCCTTCGTCTTCATTTTCTCATCATTGATCTGAACAACCTTCAGATTCAACTCTTCTTGGACAAATTCTAAAGCTTGTTCATCTCCATGTTCTGCACCTGCAAACATGCACAGCTCATTAGCTTTTAAATCACAAGACTTTTTAGTCCTGACTGCTTCCTTCAACATTTTTCTTTTAATATATCTGCATGTGGGATTGTGAAACTCCAACTCTGGCACAAGAACTCTAAGTCCCTTTTTCAACAAGGCAATCAAAATTTGCCTCAACCTCCTCTACAACTGTCGCCAAATCACTCTCTTCCTCAGCAGTAAACCATGTCTCTGGTCTTTCACATTTTCCCGTAACAACTCCATCAATAGCTCAAGATGAGCTGCTATCTCAGCTTTCTCTTCCTCATACTCTTCCTGAGTCAACTGTTGTCTTATGCCATTCACCTTGGCATATTTCTCCTTCTTTCTTCTGTGGCCTCTTTCTGAACCTCTGCTCTCTCCTTTATGACTTTTAGTAGTCATCTCCTTCGCCATAAGTTCCTCACCTATGAGTTGCATGAAGCCTCTACCACAACAAACTCTCTTGCTGCCACTTACCTCACCAATCCTTCCCTCTGGATCTGGGCTTTTGGTAATCATTGGTCCTCTGCTAGAACCTTTTGAGCATCCTCTACTGCTCTTGTAGGCTTCTCTCATCTGCAACTTTATTCAACCTCTATTGAATCTTTAGGTTCTGCCACATTCACTTAGAATCCCTTGCTGGACTCCTTTATCACTGCACTCTAGCTGTGATCTACTTCTTCCCGCTGAGATTTCATCACTATGCCTTTAAGATCTTGCATGATCTTGTTTCACTTCCTCAACTGAACTGCATCTCTATGCTGCAATATTCATCAGTTCTAAAAATCTAACATTCATTCATCACATGCAATTAACTTAACTTAATAACTTGAATCTTCAACAGAACTATTCTAGCTCTGATACCACCTGATGCAGGCCGCAAACCGCAAAACCCAGAATATTTAAACTCTATCTATGCATATAACCATGCATTGCAATCACTGCCATACTAAGATTCCAATCTGACCAATTCATACATTTCCCAATAGCAGAAGTTATCTTTCTATTTATGGTTATGAAACCATTTCACAATCTTTGTATATGAAAGTTTACTCCTTCATGGCAAATTCATAACTTTAAATCTTCAATCAAACCCAATGAAATAAATCATTCGCTATTTAATGACAAAGTCCAATTTTGTTTTCCCCAATCCCAAATTAAATTCATACAGTTCAATTCTAATTTTAGAATTTAACAACCAATACATATAACCCCAATCAACATATATGTAATCTGAAAGAATGACTTACAACCTTTTGTTGGCCAGATCTTCAATGTTCATGGCCCTTACAATTTGCCAGAGGACTTACATCCTTGGGTGCCCAATCTATTCTCTACCACACTCTCTCACACTCTCTCTGATTTTCAATGCCTTTGTGGCTACATAATTTATAAAAATTAGCATGATCTAGAATCACTCAACTAAAAGATCTAAGAATCTACATGCAATGCATACATATGGAAAAAAGCAACTCCTCAGCCTTATTCCATATTTTTCCCTGTTCTAAAATAGAAAAGCTTTCCTTATCACTTAATTGTCCACATCCATTCCTTTTATGCCTAAAAGCTCTCCTAGTTTTATTTATTTATTTTGAGAATATCTACTTAAAAGGCTAAATATTAAAGTGACTTGGAATTTAGGAAACTAATTCCACAATTGCATGACCCCTATGTCTATTATTTACAATAATTTCCCTTTGGGCTGAATGCTCCCGCATCAAACTCCCAAGGTAGAAAAAATTCATGATCTCTTGATCATGTGTTCAAATCTATCTTTGCCTGGATCCCATATCTTGTGTTGCAACTTTCCATTTTCCGCTGCTTCTGTCTGTTGTTCTTCTCCAGGTCTCCACACTCTATGTTGCATTGCTCCAATAGCTGCACTCTTGCAATCTTCTACTGTCTTCCTCTTGTTGCTTCTCCTTTGTTTCACTATTGCTGGTTTCTTCCGGGATTCCTTCATCATCATCATCTGCCTCGTCATTTCAATTTCTTTGTCTAGCAAATATTTTACAGCATCTTCATTTAGACCTGTACTCACAAAACAATTGTTAGAATAAAAAATATAAGGCATCAGTGCCCCCATAGATTTTGCTGTTGCCAGTGTTGTGTCAGCTGTTATCATAATTGTCACCCCACATGTTGCTCTAGCTGTCACTATGGATGTTGCTGCCTCCCAAACTTCCTGTCCCTCTGCAACATTCTTTTGCTCATCACCTGCAATTTCATCTGCAACTTTTTCCTCTGGTTCAGATGTCTCCAGCAAATATTTCAGCACATAAGTCCTCTGTCTCTCCAACTCTCTTCTCTGGAGATCTAGTTTTCTATACAATTCAACAACTTCGTTAGGAGTAGAACTTGGAAACTTCACACAATTTTCTATACCTTCAAAAACTTTTGACCAATCATCAGCTGGTCCAACATTCTGATTAGACTCCTTCGTCTTCATTTTCTCATCATTGATATGAACAGCCTTCAGATTCAACTCTTCTTGGACAAATTCTAAAGCTTGTTCATCTCCGTGTTCTGCACCTGCAAACATGCACAACTCATTAGCTTTTAAATCACAAGACTTTTTAGTCCTGACTGCTTCTTTCAACATTTTTCTTTTAATATATCTGCATGTGGGATTTTCAAGCTCCAACTCTAGCGCAAGAACTCTAAGTTCCTTTTTCAACAAGGCAATCACAATTTGCCTCAACCTCCTCTGCAACTGTCGCCAAATCACTCTCTTCCTTAGCAGTAAACCATGTCTCTGGTATTTCACATTTTCCTGTAACAACTCCATAAATAGCTCAAGGTGAGCTGCTATCTCAACTTTCTCTTCCTCATACTCTTCCTGAGTCAACTGTTGTCTTATGCCATTCACCTTGGCATATTTCTCCTTCTTTCTTCTGTGGCCTCTTTCTGAACCTCTGCTCTCTCCTTTATGACTTTCAGTAGTCATCTCCTTCGCCACAAGTTCCTCACCTATGAGTTGCATGAAGCCTCTACCACAGCAAACTCTCTTGCTGCCACTTACCTCACCAATCCTTCCCTCTGGATCTGGGCTTTTGGTAATCATTGGTCCTCTACTGGAACCTTTTGAGCATCCTCTATTGCTCCTATAGGCATCTCTCATCTGCAACTTTATTCAACCTCTGTTGAATCTTTAGGTTCAGCCACATTCACTTAGATTCCCTTGTTGGACTCCTTTATCACTACACTCTAGATGTGATCTACTTCTTCCTGCTGAGATTTCTTCACTATGCCTTTAAGATTTTGCATGATCTTGTTTCACTTCCTCAACTACGCTGCATCTCTATGCTGCAATATTCATCAGTTCTAAAAATCTAACATTCATTTATCACATGCAATTAACTTAACTCAAAAACTTGAATCTTCAATAGAACTATTCTAGCTCTGATACCACCTGATGCAGGCCGCAACCCGCAAAACCCAGAATCTTTAAACTCTGTCTATGCATATAACCATGCATTGCAATCACTGCCATACTAAGATTCCAATATGACTAATTCATACATTTCCCAACAGCACAAGTTATCTTTCTATTTATGGTTATGAAACCATTTCACAATCTCTGTATATGAAAGTTTACTCCTTCATGGAAAATTCATAACTTTAAATCTTCAATCAAACCCAATGAAATAAATCATTCACTATTTAATAACAAAGTCCAATTTTGTTTTCCCCAATCCCAAATTAAATTCACACAGTTCAACTTCTAATTTTAGAATTTAACAACCAATACATATAACCCCAATCAACATATATGTAATCTGAAACAATGACTTACAACCTTTTGTTTTCCATATCTTCAATGTTCATGGCCCTTACAATTTGCCAGAGGACTTACAACCTTGGCTGCCCAATCTATTCTCTACCACACTCTCTCACACTCTCTCTGATTTTCAATGCCTTTGTGGCTACATAATTTATAAAACTTAGCATGATCTAGAATCACTCAACTAAAAGCTCTAAGACTCTACATGCAATGCATACATATGGTAAAAAGCATCTCCTCAACTTTATTCCATCTTTTTCCCTATTCTAAAATAGAAAAGCTTTTCTTATCACTTAATGGTCCACATCCATTCCTTTTATGCCTAAAATCTCTCCTAGTTTTATTTATTTATTTTGAGAATATCTACTTAAAAGCCTAAATATTAAAGTGACTTGGAATTTAGGAAACTAATTCCACAATTGCATGACCCCTATGTCTATTATTTACAATAATTTCCCTTTGGGCTAAATGCTCCTGCATCAGACTCCCAAGGTAGAAAAAATTCATGATCTCTTGATCATGTGTTTAGATCTATGTTTGCTTGGATCCCATATCTTGTGTTGCAACTTTCCATTTGCCGTTGCTTCTGTCTGTTGTTCTTCTCCAGGTCTCCACACTTTATGCTGCATTGCTCCACTAGCTACACTCTTGCAATCTTCTACTATCTTCCTCTCGCTGCTTCTCCTTTGTTTCACTGTTGCTGGTTTCTTCCGGGATTCCTTCATCATCATCATCTTCCTCATCATTTCAATTTCTTTGTCTAGCAGATTTTTTCCAGCATCTTCATTTAGACCTGTACTCACAAAAAAATTGTTAGAATAAAAAATATAAGGCATCAGTGCCCCCATAGATTTTGTTGTTGTCAGTGTTGTCTCAGTCGTTATCATAATTGACGCCCCACATGTTTCTCTAGCTGTCACTATGGATGTTGCTGCCTCCCAAACTTCTTGTCCCTCTGCAACATTCTTTTGCTCATCACCTGCAATTTCATCTGCAACTTCATCTGCAACTTTTTCCTCTGGTTCAGATGTCTCCAGCAAATATTTCAACACATAAGTCCTCTGTCTCTCCAACTCTCTTCTCTGGAGATCTAGTTTTCTATACAATTCAACAACTTCGTTAGGAGTAGAACTTGGAAACTTCACACAATTTTCTATACCTTCAACAACTTCTGACCAATCATCAGCTGGTCCAACATTATGATTAGACTCCTTCGTCTTCATTTTCTCATCATTGATCTGAACAGCCTTCAAATTCAACTCTTCTTGGACAAATTCTAAAGCTTGTTCATCTCCGTGTTCTGCACCTGCAAACATGCACAACTCATTAGCTTTTAAATCACAAGACTTTTTAGTCCTGACTGCTTCCTTCGACATTTTTCTTTTAATATATCTGCATGTGGGATTTTCAAACTCCAACTCTGGCGCAAGAACTCTAAGTCCCTTTTCAACAAGGCAACCACAATTTGCCTCAACCTCCTCTACAACTGTCGCCAAATCACTCTCTTCCTCAGCAGTAAACCATGTCTCTGGTCTTTCACATTTTCCCGTAACAACTCCATCAATAGCTCAAAATGAGTTGCTATCTCAACTTTCTCTTCCTCATACTCTTCCTGAGTCAACTGTTGTCTTATGCCATTCACCTTGGCATATTTCTCCTTCTTTCTTCTGTGGCCTCTTTCTGAACCTCTGCTCTCTCCTTTATGACTTTCAGTAGTCATCTCCTTCGCCATAAGTTCCTCACCTATGAGTTGCATGAAGCCTCTACCACAGCAAACTCTCTTCCTGCCACTTACCTCACCAATCCTTCCCTCTAGATCTGGGCTTTTGGTAATCATTGGTCCTCTGCTGGAACCTTTTGAGCATCCTCTACTACTCCTGTAGGCTTCTCTCATCTACAACTTTATTCAACCTCTGTTGAATCATTAGGTTCTGCCACATTCACTTAGAATCCCTTGCTGGACTCCTCT
Source organism: Pinus taeda (assembly GCA_000404065.3). Classification (NCBI taxonomy): domain Eukaryota; kingdom Viridiplantae; phylum Streptophyta; class Pinopsida; order Pinales; family Pinaceae; genus Pinus; species Pinus taeda. The sequence goes on along the minus strand of APFE031431780.1, from coordinate 50,526 downwards.
ATCACTGCACTCTAGCTGTGATCTACTTCTTCCCGCTGAGATTTCTTCACTATGCCTTTAAGATCTTGCATGATCTTGTTTCACTTCCTCAACTGCACTGCATCTCTATGCTGCAATATTCACCAGTTCTAAAAATCTAACATTCATTCATCACATGCAATTAACTTAACTTAAAAACTTGAATCTTCAATAGAACTATTCTAGCTCTGATACCACCTGATGCAGGCCGCAACCCGCAAAACCCAGAATCTTTAAACTCTATCTATGCATATAACCATGCATTGCAATCACTGCCATACTAAGATTCCAATCTGACCAATTCATACATTTCCCAATAGCAGAAGTTATCTTTCTATTTATGGTTATGAAACCATTTCACAACCTCTGTATATGAAAGTTTACTCCTTCATGGCAAATTCATAACTTTAAATATTCAATCAAACCCAATGAAATAAATCATTCACTATTTAATGACAAAGTCCAATTTTGTTTTCCCCAATCCCAAATTAAATTCACAGAGTTCAAATTCTAATTTTAGAATTTAACAACCAATACATATAACCCCAATCAACATATATGTAATCTGAAACAACGACTTACAACCTTTTGTTGGCCAGATCTTCAATGTTCATGGCCCTTACAATTTTCCAGAGGACTTACAACCTTGGCTGCCCAATCTATTCTCTACCACACTCTCTCACACTCTCTCTGTTTTTCAATGCCTTTGTGGCTACATAATTTATAAAACTTAGCATGATCTAGAATCACTCACCTAAAAGCTTAAAGACTCTACATGCAATGCATACATATGGCAAAAAGCATCTCCTTATCTTTATTCCATCTTTTTCCCTGTTCTAAAATAGAAAAGCTTTCCTTATCACTTAATGGTCCACATCCATTCCTTTTATGCCTAAAAGCTCTCCTAGTTTTATTTATTTATTTTGAGAATATCTACTTAAAAGGCTAAATATTAAAGTGACTTGGAATTTAGGAAACTAATTCCACAATTGCATGACCCTATGTCTATTATTTACAATAATTTCCCTTTGGGCTGAATGCTCCCGCATCAGTTATATTGCAATACCGGATTACGGATGTTCACTCTACGCAACAGAACACATATACGAGTTCTAGAAGCGACACTTTCTAGAGTAGATCATGGATAACTTATATATTTTCAGGCCCATTTCATAGGGCACATTCATGTGTGATGTACAAAATTTGTATATTTTCATACATGTACAATTTATTGATACATGAACATTATTTCAGTTTGTGGATGCTTATTATTTCAGTTTGTGGACGTTCATGTATAATGTAATTTGTATATATTTTCATAAGGACAATTTATTATCATACATAACTAACAAGATAACAATTTTGACTTCTCATGAAATAAAATAAGAAAATAAGTACAATCTTAGGCTATGATGCAAGTCACTTTAATACTTAAAATACATTTTTAATTCAATTTTAAAATATGTCTTCAACTAGTAATGTTAAACTAATAAGTTTTATTAAATTTTATTTCTTTTGAGGTCATCTAGAGGAACTTAGTCATAACACATGATATAAGTCATATGAATTGGAATTTATTATTCTAAAAAATTGTTAATGACGTTGGGTATGGATTATATTCTTTCCATGAATCACCCTAGAATAAATTTTTTGGGGTCCAATTTTGTGCATGGTTTTGGGCATGATGGTTTTCTACCCATGGTATTTTTTAGATCTAGTCAAGGGAACTATGATTATTTTCTAATCTGGGGTTAGTGGATTGGGGTTTAAGAATGCTTCGAAATGTATATATATGTATTGTAACATTGAAAGGAACATAATGAAAAATCAATCCGGTAGTCTCGATTTTGGGATCTAGGGAGAAATCTTTGTGTATGTTTGTTTTATGTTCTCACCATTATTTTTTTGTTTTAATAATTTGTTTACATGTGATTTTTGTATAGGGTTTAAATGTACAATTGGTATGAGACTAGTTTCGGCTTCAAGGGGACACCTTTGCTGCTAAGGGGTTTTGATAGGGCATGTGGTAGACCTTGTTCAGTGGGAGATTTATGAGATCAATTCTTGTGGTGAAGAAGATGGTGAACAATGGAAATATAGAGATCTAGAAATTTAATGGTCATAGTTTTTAGTCGTGGAAGCTCAAAATGGAGGACCTTTTGGTGGACCGAGATTAGTGGATTGTTATAGATCTAGGCATGACACCAGCAGGAATGTTGAAAAAATATTTGGAATAGTTAGATTGGAAGGCGAAGAGCACAATGCAATTGTGTTTCTCATTTTCAGTATTGTTGAATGTATCAGGGGAAGCTATTGTGAAGGCTTTTTGGGACAAGTTAGGGACTTTGTACCAATATAATTCTTTGGCGATCAAACTGTTGCTACAGAAAAATTTGTATAACCTGAGGATGAAGGGTGGAGACTCGGTGAGAAAGAATCTAAACGCCTTTAATATTGTGGTAAGCTAGTTTTTATCCGTTGATATAAAAATTTCATATGAAAATAAGTGCACTAGTTTGTTGTGTTAGTTACCAAATTTGTGGGATAGTCTGGTTGTTTCTATAGGTAGCAATACAACTACCTTCAATTTTGATGAAATAGTTTCATCCTTGTTGTTGGAAGAGATGAGACGAAAAAATATGGAGAGACAAACTAGAGATGCCTTGTCTGTAAGAGGAGAGTCCCAAAACAAAAATAGAAATAAGTCCTCAAGTGGGAGCTCTAAATCTACAGGGAGATCTAAATCTCTAGGAAAACCTATGAAGATATGTTGGAAAGCTAGAAAATAAGGGCACTACAAAAAGGATTGTGAATCTAAAAATTTTGAGGAAGGAAAGGGATCTAATGATGCTCCTTCTATAAAGGTGAAAACAACCTCAGATAAAGCTCGAGATTTCTACTTGTCTTCTTCTTTAAGTACACATGTAGATCATGAGGCATGGTTGATTGACTTAGGTGCATCCTTTCATTTCACTCCCCATAGGGAGTGGTTTTATGAGTACAATAAATATGACAGTGGTGATGTCTTCTTAGGGGATGACAGGAAGGTCAAAATCATCAAACAAGGAAAATTAAAGCTAAAGTTGCAAGGTGGAAGGATTAGAACACTTCCTCATTTATGTCTTATTCCTGTGTTGGCAAGAAATTTGATTTTTGTAAGGAAGATGAATGATGTAGGTGTAAAAACATTGTTCAAGAAAGATACCTGCAAGATGGTTCAAGGAGCACTAGTATTGATGTAAGGAGTTCAGATTGGAACTATATACAAGATCCAGGGTAGCACTGTTATTGATGGGTGCAATAGTTTTGTGGTTCCTAAAGTAGAGTAGAAAATCTGGTGGTTGCTAGAGAAAAGACCATGCTATGCCACATCAACAGCTTAGACATATTGGTGAGAAGGGCCTTCGAATACTACATGGTAATGGTATGGTAGAATGTATGTCTAATTTCTCTTTGGATTTCAAAATATGTGAACATTGTGTATATGGGAAGTTCAATAGAGTGAGCTTCCCCTCAGGTGATAAGAGGTTGTAAGGGATATTAGAGTTTGTGCATAGTGATGTGTTTGGACCTATGTCAGTTCCATCATTGGGTATGTCTATGCACTATGTCTCATTTATAGATGACTTCTCGAGGAATACATGGATACATTTCCTCAGGAAGAAATCTGAAGTATTTCATAGGTTTAAAGAATTGAAGGCTCTAGTGGAAAATAAGCCAGAGAAGAAGATCAATGTGTTTAGGACAGATAATGGTGGACATTTCTACAAGAAGGATTTTGAAGAGATATGTAATAAGTGTGGTATAGAATGAGAAAAGACTACTCCATATAGGCCTCAGCAAAATGGAGTTGCAGAAATAAGGAACAGGACGTTGATGGAAAAGACAAGAAGCATGCTCAATGGTGTCGGGTTAGGACAATAATTTTGAGCAGAGGTAGTGGATATTGCATGTTACCTACTTAATTAATCACCTTCATCAACGTTGGAGGACAAGCCACCATATGAGGTATGGACTAGTAAGAAACCCTCTCTCTCACATCTCAAGGTATTCAGATGTGACGCATATGTACATGTTCCAAAAGATGAAAGAACCAAGTTAGATAATAAATTTGAAAGGTGCATATTTATTCTGTATGGATGCTTTAAAAAGTTATAAGATTTGGAACCTAGAAACAAGGAAGGTTATGTGCAATCAAGATGTGGTGCTTAGAGATGTGAAGGATTTGATTAAACATGAAGTCCTACCAAAGGAACAAAAAAATATAGAGTTTGAACTAAAGGAGGAAGAATTAGACTCTACAATAGAACAAGAATCAGAAGAGGAAGAGCCACAAACTCCAGTTTTGAAAAGATCAGTTCGAGAGAGAAGGAAACTAGAGAGGTATAGCCCATCTAATTTTTGTTTAAAATTTTCTTTATCTATTACTCATGATGATCCCAAAACTGTCAAGGAGGCAATGGATTCAAAGGATGGAAAACTTTGGAAATAGGCCATGGTTCAAGAAATGGCATCTTTGGATAAAAATGAGGCTTGGGATATAGTGGATTTGTTGGATGGAAGGAAAACCTTTGGGGTCAAATGGATGTTTAATAAGAAGATGAATGTAGAAGGCAAGGTGGAGAAATACACATCTCAATTGGTAGAAAAAGGTTATTCCTAGGTGTTGCGAATTGATATTGATGATGTCTTTTTCCCTGTTGCCAAGTTAACTTCTATTAGATTACTTTTATCTGTTGGTGCTACTTTTTATTTTGAAGTAGAATATATAGATGTGAAGACAACATTTTTTCACAGGGATCTAGAAGAAGAGATCTACATGAAGCAAACTGAAGGCTTTGTAGAGAACGGTAAGAAAGAACTGGTATGCAGGTTAAAAAAGTATTTGTATGGGTTAAAACAATCACTAAGGATGTGGTATCATATATTTGATACATATATACGAGGACTTGGCTTCAGTAGGAGCAAAGCAGATCACTGCGTGTATTTTAAATTAATTGGTGACCATGTTATTTATTTGGTCTTGTATGTCAATGATATGTTACTAATCATAAATGAAAAATAAATTATCCAAGATTTGATGACCCAATTGTCCTCTAAATTCAACATGAAGGATTTTGGTGTTGCAAACTATATCTTGGGTATGGAAATTAAACCAGATCGGGAAAAGAGCAAGCTCTAGTTAAACCAAAGGAAGTATGTCAAGACGATATTACAGAGGTTTAATATGAAGGATAGTAAACCGGTGAAGGTTCCTATTATTGTAGGTGTAAATTTATCTACTCAACATTATCCCAAGACACAAGAAGAGGAAGAGGAAATGTCCCATGTTCCATATGCGAATGCATTTGGTAGCCTAATATATGCAATGATTTTCACCACACCAGACATTGCACATGTAGTGGGAGTATTGAGCAGGTTTATGTCAAAACTGGGGAAGGAGCATTGGAGAACAATGAAGCGGGTTTTCATGTATTTGCATGGCACTAGTGATTTTTTTTGTGCTACCAAGGAACACCAAGATTAGATAGATTTTTTCACATTCATGGATTTGTCAATGCAGACTCGCTGGAGATATGGATCAAAGAATATATACAAGTGGGTATGCGTTTAACCTATTTGGAGGAGAAGTTAGTTGGATGAGCAAGAGACATCGGTAGTGGCACTTTTAACTACAAATGGTGAATATATGGTAGAAACTCAAAGCAAGGAAGCAGTTTGGTTGCAAATATTGTGTTCAAGTATGGGTTTGGTACAACGAGCTATAAGAATAGACTTTGATAGTCAAAGTGCAATTTTCTTAGTAAAGAACCTTACTTATCATTCAAAGACAAAGAACATTGATGTTCAATATTACTTTGTGAGGGATATGGTTGAAGAAAAAATGGTGTTGCTGGTAAAGGTGGAAACTTTGAAGAATGTTGTAGATTCATTGACAAAGTCTGTGAGGAGTAAGAATTTTTCTTCGGTGTAGAGAAATAATGGGCATTATACCCTAGCATCAATGACTGTGCACTCCTCTACACCTTATGTGGAAAGGAAATAACAAGTGGGAGAATGTTGAGTATGTGTTATATTCTTTCCACAACTGACCCTGAAAAAAATTTATGGGCGGCTTTACGCATGGTTTTCGCGCATGGTTTTGGGCATGATGGTTTTTTACCCATGGTATTTTGTAGATCCGGTCAAGGGAACTACAATTATGTTATAATCCATGGTTAGTGAATTTAGGTTTATGAATGCTTCGACATGTATATATATGTATTGTAAAATTGAAAGGAAGATAATGAAAAATCAATTTGGTATTACCAGTTTTGAATTTAGGGGAAAATCCTTTTGTATGTTTGTTTTATGTTCTTGCCATTATTTTTCTGTTTTAAGAATTCGTTTGCAGGTGATTTCTATACAGGGTTAAAACCTACAGATTATATGTCTCTAGAATTTTATATAATTTTATGAACTTTCCTAAAATTAGTTAGCTATCCAAGTATTTCAATCAATTCCTTAACTTAAGGCCTTCAATTAAAATCATTCAAGAAGGAAAATTTTACAAAATAACAATTTTAAATTCTAGTTTCATAGACTAAAGAAATAAGTGCAATCTTTGTATGATGGAGGTTACTTTGATACTTAAAATAAACTAAAATATATCATGTACATCAATTTAATATTGAATTTGTACAAAGCTTCTTTTAGTGGAGTTAATGTATGCTAATTTAAACAATTAATGATATGTTTCTATAATTTTATGCACTTTCATAAATTCACTTGCCTATCAAAGTATTTCAATCAACTCCTTATCTTAAGACCTTCAATTAATAACATTCGAGAAGTAAAATTTTACAAAATAACAATTTTAGTTGTTATATTGGCTTGTAGAATGTGTCTTTTAGTGCACAATAAATGTATGTTGAATTACAATGATTTTAATTTAGATGTCCAGATGTAAAAGTTCTACAAATAAGTTTTATTCAATTTTATTTCTTTTGAGGTTGTTTAAAAGAGCTTAAGAGTCATAAAATGAACATGATATGTTTATATATATATATTATATATATATATTATATCTATCAATTTTTTAAGCATTCCAATATGCAAGATGTTTGTCACTCTTTCCCAAATGTTTTATATCAAACTGTCACACAACCATATATTATTAAATAACATAAAAATATTTCAATTTTGGTTCATAACCTAGATAGTTTAATTTCCATTTATGTAAAATAATATTATATCAACTTGGTTGTTACATGCTAAAATGGATTTTATAGAAACCAAATGTATAACATGTATATAGATCTATACAATTTTTGGCATGCTCAACATGAATACTATACATGATATTTAAAAAAATCAAGACAGTTTTTTTTAATGAAATCTAAATCTAAATCCCTATTGATTCTAAATTTTAATTAAATTTCATATTTATAGGGTTCGCATAAGGATATTATCCTTAAAAATAAAACCTCCCTGAAATTTCATGTACTTTAGAAACTTAAGTACCTCAAGGAAACTAAAGCGTATATAACATATATGTACACCATTATGAATCCATCCTAGATCAGACAGAAACATTTCTCTATTCAAAATTACAAAAGTATTCAACTGTCACATTTATAGATTACAAAAATAATAAATTTGGGATATCTTATACTATATTAGATTACACTTGACTTCTACAGACTCGAATCCAAGGCTTGCCATTTGCATCATCTACTCATCTAGCCAATGGCTCATAGGAATGAAAATCTCCATAATACATTCATGCCATGATTATGTCATCTTTCGTCTCCTTGGTTCACCTTTCTTTGTTTTGATTTTTGTTAGATTGATCCAAGCTGCTATGACTAGATGAATATATTAAAAAGATATATATCCACGCATAAAATCTTTATAAATGATGTGATCAGTTTGTTTTTTAACCTTTTCAATAAAATGGCCCATCCTAACCATGCCATAAATTTGGTATGTGAATTTTCCATATTGATATGGTCTCAGCAACCTATTTTTCACCTATGTGCATCACATCAAATAATAAGCCACATTCTCTTCATTTATGCGGGGGGAAATGACATCAAAAACATCGCCTGCAACAAAAATATAAAATGTATTAGTCAAACAGGTTCAAGATTTCAATTTATAGATGAAATTGTTAATGATAGATGGGTCGCATACCTTCCCTTACAATATGAAAGACTCAATCATGATCAAGTGAAACGATGGCCTCTTCATTGTGCGTTTCTTGCCACGTCAGAATTGGATGAGGTGCCTTTTGATTAAAAGCGGCATATTTCCATCCTTTTACGTACCTATGTTTTTCACAGTGATTAAGTCTACATCCATTAAGTCTACAAAAACATGCGAGTTTTCTTGTCTCGATGGCAAATATTTACCCCATGTCTTTGCTCCACAATGAGCGTAATTCCCTTTTTCATTTTACATTATTACAATACTAATGAATGGAACTATTCACATCACCAAGTTCAACATTCCAAAAGAACCTACGCACATGCCTAGTAGATCTGTGACCTTCATGTCCTAACTAGGATATGCATGAGTTGACCACCTCTAGTGATGATTTGAGTTGTTTTCATCATAAATTATTTGGTAACTCCTAAGTTCTCGCTTTAAACAAGCACCTACACCATCATGCTCACTCTTTCGATGTCTTGTTTTGACGTAGCCCCAAGTATACTAGATTCTTGTCTTCTTGTGTAGTCGGCTCAACCAATGAAAAGTGAGTGTTGTGTTGAACTACCCCACACAACCATCTAGCAATATCCAATGCTTCCTTAATTATATGTCATTTTTTTATGATTCATAAATCAGGTCAAAGAAATGTTGAATGAACAATGTGTCATGCTCATGATCATCACTGATGTAAAAGTGATACTCCTTAATCACATCAAGCGACTCATCAGTGTTATCCCTACCATCAAGATGCAATTGAGCATATATGTACATAACATGTACGAATATGGACACTTAGTCTAAGTGATAATACTCACTCTAAATCTCTGTCTGAGGAGGAAATTTGTAATTCTCAACAAAGTCCACCATTGATAAGATTGTGCCTGGCTGAAATACTTCACGAGCATTCTTAAATTCATATGCTTGCCACCTAGACCTATGTGAGTGTTTTATATATTTATAGATATGGTTTTGAAACACCCCCACAAATTGTCAAATAGGAATCTTATCCTCATCATAGTTGATCCTCTTAGGTGCCAGAGTTGAAGAACATGGTTATTTTCCCATGATATACTCATAATTCTTCCATGTGATGGTGACATATCACATCTTAGAATGGTTGGGATCAACAAGAAAGTTCCTATGGAACAATGCCAAATCACCATTTTCCATGCATATTCTCCCACCTATATATATTTTCCTGCAAAAATATATTTTGGCACCTTTCTGCATAATATTGATGAAACAAAATCATGCACTATAGGAGGAGGAGGATCATCGTGACAGTTCTTCTTGTAAATTTCCTAGAAATTTTAATAATGAAGATTGAATTCAACATGATATCAGAAAGAACATGTGTCATGGACTGTATTAGGCCTAATAAACCATGGATTCAATTTTTGAAACATCCTTATGGATATCTTCACATGGTGATTGCGTTCCTAGAATTCCTTGAACAATGAAACTTGTATCATTTCTACAATGTGCTGAGCATGTTCCACATTACTCACCTTTAGCTATTCAATTTCATATGGCATGATTTCTATTTGGAATAGCATGGAATGGCTCTCCCAAAACTCTACCACAAATGTTTTGTTTCCTATTGTAATCATGTCTTGTTAGGGTTTCTTCGTGATAAGAGCCCAACAAGCAGATTCATCATTTTCATTTACTCGAACCCTGGATTTGGTATGCTTGTGTAATGTTTTTATCAAGACATGGAACAACTTTGACATTGTTTCCAACTTTTTTCTCTTGATGTACTTGGTGCAACAATAATAGTTGTAATTTCCCTGTGCACAACTCGATCATTAGGTTTTCTTGATTTTCCAAATAGAGTGAATACCTTTGATATATATTTTCAGTGACATTCATATGTGTCTTCTTTATTTTAGCATCTTGGACACCAAAAATCTTTATGGGATGTTTTATTTTCTTATGTTTGTTAAACCCATGTAGTATCTGAGCTTGGGCAACAACCGGATGATTCTCAAAATATTGTCAAATGATGTTATTGACATGGTATCTAACAATGCGAGAAGGGATAAGCTCTCCAAGGTCCGTTGTTGTGCTTGCATCTAAATTTTCTGTAAATTGTCCACCCCTTTCCAAACCAATACAACTCCCTATTATCCTATCAACTTGAGAGGAAACAAATTATTCTTCTAGTGTTTGGAAACAAATTATTCTTCTAGTGTTTGATCAACTTGATAGGGAAAATATTATTCCTCTAGTGGTTGATTAGATTAATGTGGCACATATTTTTCCCTTAGTAATGGTTTATCAACTTGATAGGGCACATGTTCCTCTGGTGGTTGAGGAAGTCAATCGGGCACATCTTGATCATGATCTAGTTGATCAGCTTGAGGGACACATCTTCTCCCTCATGTGGATGCTCAATTTCCTTCCATGCATAGTGCAATACAAAAATAATTGTAAGTCAAGTGAATCATTACCATAAGACAAGTGAATAGTAGATATAAATACACATTTTTATTTAAGAAATCACCATAGGTAGAAGGTATTAATATGATTTAATATTTGGCAACTAGGTAACATAAGTTGAGATGGACAAAGGGTTCTAATTTGAAACATGAAAAGAAAAGGGTTTCGAGCTCAGGGAAATAAGGGTTGAAGAAGTGTACACCAATAAATGTATCGGTCCATGTGTCAACAAAAATGGTGTTTCAAAATATGATGAAAGGTGAAAGAATTCCTCCTCACTCAATAAAAATCAATTTGGAAACCATATCATTCTAATCAAAACCCCTAGGGGAAAACTAAATGAAAAACAAGTTGAGACTTGGTATCTAGGTAGCAGAAGTTGACATGGACCAAGGTATCTAAGTTGAAACATCGAAAGAAAAGGGTTTCGATCTTAGGGAAAGATGATTCGAAGAAGAGAGAAGGTCAATAAAGGTATCAGTCCATGTGTCAACAAAAAGGGTGATTTAGAATATGATGAAAGGTAAAATCATTCCTCCTCACAAACCCTAGGGAAAAGTTAAATGAAAAATAAGTCAAAATTTGGAAGCTAGGTAGTAGAAGTTGATATGAACCAAGGGTTCTAAGTTGAAACAAGAAAAAAAATGGTTTCGAGCTAAGGGAAAGATGGGTTGAAGAAGAGAGTAGGTTAGTAAATATATTGGTCCCTCTATTAACAAAAAACGTGTTTCAAAATATGATAAAAGGTAAAAGCATTCAGGATGTATGAAAGGTAAAATAATATTCATGATGATGTGTATTGTATGTATGAGGCACCTAAAGATGATAAAATCCCTATGAAAACTGTAACTAATGATAAGCATTACATTTTGAGAAAGAAATCAACTAGAAAGAAAGGAAAGAAATCAATAACACCTAAGATTGTTGAATTTGTAATCACACCCAAACACATACATTTTCTTAAGAAAAAGCAAATGAATCCCATACATAAGACAAATTGAAAAATAAATGGATAATTTTACCTTTAATTATAATGTGTGAAACAATAAAAGAAAAATTATTTGAGGTTTTGTATATTAGAAAAATTCCTAGAAATACCCAACATCCTTACACTCATGTAATAAGCGGGACTTGTGAAGATTTAGAATAGTGTACTTGGGCCACGTCCTAAATGTCACCGGTCATGCTTTTAGCAGCCAAAAAAAACCAACCAAGATATGGAGAGGGTTATAGTGGCCAAACGTACTAGGGATACTTCTCGAAAGAGTTAGCAACACTTCCAGTAGTCTAACCAAGATCAGGTCTAAGTGCTCCCACACCTCAATTTTTAGGGAAAGATGCCCTAATATTTGGCCACTAAATTACCTGCATCCACTTGGAATGGATGAATCTTAGCCTGTAGCTATCTGTTTTGTAACAACCCAAAATAAATATGTAATTACTCAACTAATTAACATCAAGTTCAAAATATGAGTAGTACTTACCTGTGGTTGAAGTCTTCTTATAGCAACAAGGTTTTGGGGATGCCTCTCCACCCAACTGTAAGCTCAGTTGCACAAGGACTTGCTACAACTAGTCACCCCCGAGCCTCAATCAACGTACTACTGCCAGTGACTCCTTTGTCTTAGAACACTATTCTCCCAAGAGAATGAATGATCTTGGAATGATGAAATGCCTCCCATCTTCCTCACCATCTAATATATAGGACAAACATTGGAAGGGGAACCACATGCACACACTCCATGTGTCTACATGCAACTTTATTGCTTTCTTGCTTTATTTATTTTTGATAGCTTTACCGATTTTTTTATTGTTTTCTTGTTTTATTTCTATTTATTTTTATTTAGAGCTTTAGTATGGTTATTAATTAT
>APFE031431780.1:4007-21265 GCA_000404065.3 Pinus taeda | reverse complement strand
ATCTTGGGAAGAAAAAGTATCCTTTCTATTACTGTCAAAGTCCTTTACATAAGCCAATATGAAAACTCTATTTTTATAAAAATCTCCAACCCTTTTTACATCAGAGTTTTTCCTATATATAGGAAAACAAAACTCAAACTACTTGAGACTCCTCCTCCAGCATGAGGGGAGCTCGATGGCCTAGCATTAACTAACCCTATCTATTCTAAAACAAACTTATTAAATACATCAGGTATTGTGCAGTAAATACATAGAGTCCTAATCATATTGAAACTCTAATTCTATCTCCTCGTGTGCATGATGCCTTTCTTGAGCTTTGACACCTGTACCCTTTCTATAGTGGCCGAGATATATTGGAGAAGCATTCACTGAACAAGCTGCCTTGGATACTAGCTGTGCAGATGACTCATTAGTTGGTGAAGATGTGTGCCCTGTTTTCACGGTCCCTGCCTTCCATCAGTCTTCATTTCCAAAAGAACATGCTTCAAACTATTTAATACCTTTAATAACCATGCATAACACCATATGCCTCATGATCTGGATGCTTTGTGAATTGAACAGGTGTCTAACCCAAAATTCTGGTAACCCTACCAGAACCCTAATAATTCGGTCATAAAGTAGCTTTGGGAAGACTTTAGCAAAAAACAAAATATTTCACCTTTTGCTCCAACACTTACACCTGTCACTCTTTGAATGCTTAGATAGCCTTGTATGGTCTCTTTCCTGCCCTCGAGGCATTCCTTTCAAAATTTGCTGACCTCAGCATCAACTTCATTGTTTTCTTACAAAACAGTCATCTACAGCAGTTTCGTAGCGCGCTACGAAACTGCTGTTTTTTTTATCAAAACAGAACATATGAATCTTAAAGCACTGTTGACTTAATTTCATGATTTCTTCAGCTACCTTGTACAGGTGCTAGGGATCTAAAAATGTTCAAAATGATGGAAACCAAAATTAATCAAAACTTGAAAAGCATGTCACACCATGTGCACCACGATTTATACCATCTTGTATAGCAGAAGCAATACAAATTTCGTCTTTCAATACCCACTTTACCAATGAGATGTTTCCCTAATCTCACAGAACGATCAATGAAGAGAGAATTTGGCTGATCGGGGTCCTTCAGGTGCTTTAGGTGTGTCCCAAACCTGCTAAACTTCACCATTAAACTGCTCATTTTCCTCATAAAACAACACCTACAGCAGTTTCGTAGCGCGCTACGAAACTGCTGTTTTTCAAAAACAGAGTGTATTTGCCTTGAAGCGTCTTTTGCTTGAACTCATGACTTCTTCAGACCTCTTCTACAAGTGTCAGGGACCTAGATGACTTCAAAATGATGGAGCTTAAACAAAATTGATCAAAACTTAGGAAGGCACCTTACTCAGAATCAACAATTTCATTTAGCAGCTAATTTATTTAGCTGTGCTTTCAATTTTGCAACCTCCTTGCAGCTTTGACACTTGGTTTCCTTTGCATTTGGCTGAGATGGCATGAGATAAGCAATTAATGTTCCATGTTTGCTTTGGATGCTGAAGACTTTGATCCGCTCCATGTTGGTTGAGAATATCCCTAAACTTTCGGTTCTGGTTCTCCATCACCTAGCATCACCGAATATGTAGCAGTAGGTCCCTTAAGTCTTTAATAACCTGATAATACATGGCATTACCACGTTCCTGATATACTGGAGGCTTCTTTGATGGACAGGTGTGCCAGCCAAAACTTTTCGTATGCAGCTCCCTTCAAACCTTAATCACCGAGAATAAAGTGGCTTTATAACAAAAAATTCCAAACTTAGCTTAAAACATTTTACCTTTTACTAAAGGTACATCTGGCATATGTTGAATGGCTGTGGCAGCTTGCTTTAATCCCTTTCACGTCATTGAGGTGTTCTCTTTGCAAATTTCTGATTCTTTCATCAAACTGTTTGCCTGTGTTTTTTAAAATAACACCTACAGCAGTTTCACAGTTTCGTAGCGCGACTTTGGTCACCCTTTTCTCCCAGCTCAGAATGAATTTGAAGAAACTGAAAGAGGTTTTTGTAGTGTAGCATATTAGGAAGAAAAACCTCTTTCAGTTTGAAAAATGGAATTCTCAGCTGCTCAGGAAAACTCCCGTAAGTTGACTAGTAAAAACAGTTTTTCTCTGATAAAACAGGCTGCTACAGGGCTTGATGATACCGCGCTGCGAAATAACTGAACAATGATCACGCTGTGAAATTGACCAATAGGAGGTTACGCTGCGAAATCACGAAAATACTCGGTGGATAGAATAAGACAAGACATGGCTTATAACACAATGATGATGGGGGAAACCAATAGGATTAGAGAATAATTCGAAACAAACACCTTTGAAACTCCCAATCCTAAGTATGAAATATGAAACGAACACCATTTGACACAGACCTTTGACATTTAACTAGGACAAAGGACTATATACATAAAATTTTAATTCTAAGTGATAACACCTTTAATCATGTGACTCATTTAGAATTTCTATTTGTTATATGGTTGCAATGGAATATAATCCATGTTTTCTGAAAATTTTCAATGCTTAAAGACCTGTTTGTTTATATACTCTATTTTACGTTTATACGAGTTCAAAATCACTACACTCTGCAACCCATGAAATGTCTTGCCACAAACTGAATATCCATTATCTAGAAAAAAAATAAAATTTAAAGCTATTTATCAATTTATAAAATCCATGAATAAATTAGTTTAAAAAACAACTTACCCATTTATTGACATTTGTATTTATAACCAACCATCTTTTGCTGAAACAGTTCCTTGCTATGGCAATACCTCAGGGAAACCAATATTTACCTAAAACCTGAGTGGAATCATTTTCCCTATTGCCAGATCTGTAGAAATTTTTGGCCACTAGGTATATCAGGTGGAAGCAAAATCATTGTCACTACATTTTTGGCATCTTCAACAAATAAGATATTCCTGGTGTTAAATTTCATGTATGTATTCGAAATCTATTGGAACCGAAACAAGCCAGACAATCTCCCTCGAGTCTATATCTATTTTAATATCCTACATGAATTGCCTTATTGTGCAATCTATGACCTCTTCATTATTATTTTCAATGCCTGACAATTGCCTTAATGTCTTGCTTCTTGACAACTGCCAGAATTCCAATATAGACAATCCAGATGTTATGCAAATAAATTATATTGTTTAGTAATGATTGTGCTGAGGAAGATATTTATTACTTATACCCTAAGTAAGGTCTGGACAGAGTACACGTTAATTACAAATGCTCCAAGCCTTCAGAAGAGGAATCAGAGCCCATGGAAATTCGTGCCTAGACATCTATTGCAGTCTCCTCCTCTATCCACAACTCGTCTTCCTGTGAACCAATTATAATGCTCAACATCCCCGATTTGGCACCACTGCTATGGTTATGAGATTTCTATTAGTGGTTTTAGCATGTAAGGAGTACTAATGATCTAGCTTCAAGCTTAGTGCCAAATGCAAAGGTAATATATTATTGTAATGTCAATATCAGACGTATATCAGACCTCTAAAAAAATATATTAGATTTCTAACAATGAAATCAAGTCACCCACATATACATGCAATGATAGCCACACTTGCAGTTGATCCTCCAAAACAAATGGTGATACCCCTAGAATTTCAGGTCTTACTTCCACAATTTAATATCAGACTTTTATAATGATTCTAAGGAAATAAGTTGGTTGTAGCTAGTTTAACAAGTATATCAATCTACCAAAGCCGGATCAGTTATCAAAATAAAAGTTTCCAACCCTGACCTCTCACAGGAAGGGATTCATTATATATTATAAATCAATATATCCAAGCAGAATCTCAGAGATGGGGGACATCTTATTAGACCCCATAGTCTTGATTGGTCTCACAAGTAAAAAAAAAATATTTTCATGGCTACATCAAGGATTGGTAGACGACTCTTGTCTACTACACGCTCTCTTCTCTAGGTCGTAATTTCCCATTTTACTGCAACTAATAAGGTCCAAAAAAAATAAAAAAAATTGTATCAGGATTTAATCAAACATTTTCATTTTTATCCTTGTCGTATTCAGCGAAGCTATAAAATATTAACAAATAAATCTCAAATTAAATGCAAACCGACGCTTTAATACTTCACCACAGAAAAACATTTAGCCCAACACACAAGCAGATTAGTGATGATGTACAACCAGTCTATATGTCACGGATAATTATCAGCAAAATCCCACAAATCAAACTTCACGTTCCATGGATGAAAATGTTATTTTTTTAGAAAAATAAAAACCCTTCTTTGGCTTTTTCAGACACAAGAAAAAAATGTGTTGCCATAACAGTGATCGAATGCGCAAATTGTGAATTGTCATTATGGATAGCCTAAGGATAGGCTTACCTGAAACTAGAGAGTTTAGATAATTGTTAATAAAACTTCTAATAACCAATACCTTAATATTAAACACTTGCACCAATTTTTGTCTCATACGTGCTCCTCCTCGATGATCTGTGAGGGAAAAGGGTAAAGTGCACACTTGGTAAAAGTGAAAAAAGTAATTGAATATGTGTGCTTGACTTCAACAACCACAAAAGTAGTGTGTGCTTGACTTCCATAGTCTAAACATACAAATCTGCACTTTGGTTCTATCATGGTATTGAGTATTGAAAAAGAACCAATGAATCTCTCCTTACTCTCCATCGTCATGGATATTGATCTAAATCGGTCATGTGAAACGACATGCACTAATCATTTTTTTTAACCATGTAAAACAAACCCTTCTAGTTGTTTGACGGGATTTTTAATGCAAAAAAAAAAATTCCCTGTGATTGAAATTTCAAACTTTGCTGGGAAACTATCATAAATAGCAAAACTTAAATAAATTGATAACAGTTTGAGCACCTAAAAATATACAAGATTTCGGTGGATTTTGCGAAATGAGATCAAAGATTAGAAAGAAAAATTTTAAAACCCTCGGATATCATGTAGAAATCTACAATAATCCTATCTGAAAAGAGGGAAGAATCCGATGAAAACCATTTTTGGGGAACGTTAAAAGAATTGTTTTTTTGTAAACTTAAATCAATTGAATTGCGGTAAATGATTAAGTCAAGAAACATCACATGTGAGATATAGTGTCCTTGATGGTTATGGATTTGTTCTCTGACAAAGAAAAATGGACAGATATCCAGAGAAAGTTGGGGAAAAATAATCTGGTCCATTACATCAATATTGAAACAACATCGATGAATTTGGAAAAGTAATCGAAGGGAGAATGAAAAACAAATAGAAAATTAAATTAACTATAGGTAATTCAATATTTAAATACCCATAGGTCTTAAGGGTTTGAACCCGTTCTGATACCATATGTAACAGCGCAAAATAAATATGTAATTACTCAACTAATTAACATCAAGTTCAAACTATGAGTAGTACTTACCTATGGTTGAAGTCTGCTTATTACAACAAGATTTTGGGGATGACTCTCCACCCAACCGTAGGCTCAGTTGCGCAAGGACTTGCTACAACTAGCCACCCTCGAGCCTCAATCAACGTACTACTGCCAATGACTCCTCTGTCTTAGAACACTATTCTCCCAAGAGAACAAATGATCTTGGAATGATAGAATGCCTCCCATCTTCCTCACCATCTAATATATAGAACAAGCATTGGAAGGTGAGCCACATGAACACACTCCATGTGTCTACATGCAACTTTATTTCTTTTTGATAGCTTTACTGATTTTTTTACTGTTTTCTTGTTTTATTTCTATTTATTTTTATTTAGAGATTTAGTATGTTTATTTATGATTTATTACTATTTTTATTTGTTATTATTCTTATTTGTTATTCATTCTTTATTATTTATTTTCTTGTATTGTTATTAATAGTATTATTATTATTAAGGGACATTACACGTTTTGGACCCAGAACCCCTACCACATGTCAGGGGACAACAAGAAGGTCTATGATAATCTGCCACCTAGGCCTTGCCCCCTTCATAGGTTTCTTTCCATGTAATGGATTTTTCACTAGATGATGCAAGATTTTAGGCCCTCTAAAAGACAACTTTCTATGTTTCAATATGAAAAACAACCATGACAACTTATTTTTTGCTTATCACCATCGTCCTAGCCTGAGCTATTAATAGTGATGGTGTGTAGTGATGGTGATAGTGATAATGATGGTTAGTAGTGATGGTGTGTGCATGGTGAATCTAGTGCATATACAAAGTGTTTGAATTGCAAGTATGTGGATATGTGGTTCATTATCCTTTAATACAATTCTCCTAATTACACTATGTGATGTTTGTTCCTTGCAAGAAAAGAAATGATATGTGGATGACAGATCACTTATCTCTATGCTAATTATACTATGTGAGCATATGTTTGTGTGAAAAATTTCAAAGTAAAATATAAGTCTCAATTACTCTACTTGTAATGGTTAGTAAAGAAAAATGGTTAGTAGTGATGGTGTGTGCAAGGTGAATCTAGTGCACATACAAAGTGTTTTAATTGCAAGTATGCGTGAAAAATGTATTATATTTTTATAATGTGTGGTTAAATATATTTCTATAAATAGTTAATAAAATGCAAAATTGTCAATTTTTTTAAAATAATTTGACAAATCATAGGAATATTGTCTCCATTTACTAAGTGAACCATTTGAATTTTTTTCATAATTAATTCTTCTTAGCAACAATTTTTTCGTTTCTTCAAGAGACTATATAAATCCTAAACTAAAAGTGATTTCTACAACAAACTGAAACATTTCAAGACCTTTTTCAAATTTACTTATTCTTGGCAACACATTTTTGTTTCTTTAAAAGACTATATAAATCCCAAACTAAAAGTGATCACTACTGTAACAACAAAAATATTATATTTTTGTTCATATATATCATATACTAAACATTTCAATTATATTTAAATCCCATATCAATTGTTTAAATATACTCATTTGAAAAATAACTTTCAAGGCTGTTGAACTAAAAACTAATAGAGATTAAGTTTAAATTATTATATAGGAAACGTTTACATACATATTTCAAAGGGAATTATTACTTAAAGAACTTAATGAGGTGGGGAATATTGTGAATTTGAAAGAATGGAGTTTCTTGAATCGAGCTAGTGATTACCAAATTGAAGGACCAAATTTGTTTCATGATATATATATATATATATATATATATATATATATATATATATATATATATATATATATATATATATATATTCAACTATAGTTAAATTGTGACTAAAAAACTGTACAATATATAAATGCACACTCCATGATACAATAAGGAACCTATTCAACTAATTTATTAGTATGTTAATATTTGAAAGACTACTATACAAAATCAAATTAGTTGGAAAAAAAAATTCTTCATTAGAAGTACCATATGGTTTAACTTTTTAAAACGTGTAACTAAAATTACCATAAAACAATACTATGAAGAATTTTCTTAAAGGAATAACTTATCATAACTGCAAAGAATTTCACAATTCCAAATAGAAAGTGGAAGAAATGTTGGATGAGAAGGACAATGAAATTTTCAATAAGGAAACAAAAATAAATCAAGATGCTTCAAGGTCTTATCAACAATGAATGTACATTGTTATCATTTATGGTGAAAAGGGGCACAAATGGTTTGAGTGTTTTATGGGAGAAGGTACATGGAAAATTTAGCACAACAATTGAGTATGGCACAAGGAGGGGTCAAAGGATTTAAAAAACTATATGTTTCTACAAGGAACCTTTTTTTATGCACGTGCAAAGTTGGATATCCAATGTCTTTTGTGTTTTCAATTATTTTCATCAAATCATGACAAATTTTAAAATAAAGAACTCATTGTTTTAATTTTTGAACCATGTTTTGTAATATATTTCACGATTACATGCTGAGAAATAAATAGATGAATTTAATTGACATTGGATTGTCACAATCTAAGAAGATTAGCATTATAAACATTTATAGCATATCATCAATACATGCATGCTAATTTATTTCTTCTGCATTTATTATTTATGAATTTAATATTGATTAATCACACGAGTCTTCAATGGGTAATTATAGTTAATGCAATAATACACTTCTTTTTGTGCAAAGATAAATCTACACTACACTTTGTATGTCTTTAAAAAAGTTGTTCTTTTTAAAAAATTCTCATAACCTTCATGTGATAATTGAAAGAATAAACTTGTGAGGTTTTCAAAAGTAGGGATCATTATTTAAGATTCAAAGAACCATTAAATGTTATATATGATGATGGATGTTACATAAGTTTGATGTTTTTATATATGTTTAACAAATAATGTCTTGTCAATTCATTCATATTGGAAGTAGGGATGTTCTTGCTCCTTCTAGATCTTGACACATTTTCTCTCTTTTAACTCCTACTTGGGATATCAAACATTAATCAAACTTATGTTTATACGTTTTGGAGCACCTATGTGACAACCATTTTTTCTAATCCCTCTTGTAAACAAATTGCCATAAATTGTAATTCATGTAAATAGTATATGGAAATTATGTTCCGATGGTTTTCTTTGGTTCAATCACATCCTTAGTTTTTGTGGGTTATCTTAAACCATTACAATTCAAAGGTAGTTCATAATTTGCATGAATTCGATTGGTTTCAAAAAATTCCAACAAGCCATGGTTTCAAGTAGTTTTCAATAATTTGGGTGGTTTCAAGTGGTTATCAATAATTTGAATGGTTTCAAGTGATTTTCTTTAGCTATTGTTATATCTCATTTTTTAACTACATGGTATTACTTTCAATGCTTATTTTGTCTTAGTTTTATTATTTCAGTATGCATTTCTTTTTTGTTTTCAATCATATTTCCTAATGCATAAAGTATGGACCAAGTAATATGATAAGTGAGACTACTTGAATTACATGTATTTGCATGAATTTCTTGAATTGCATGATCTTCTTGTTCTCTCGATGTCTGACATATTTTTCTCATCCTTTCTCTAGATTTCTCTTGTATTGCCATAATGGATGGAAATTTCTAATCTTTTCTAGATCCAAATCTCCTATTTCTCATGTTTGTTGTGAATCCTTATGTAATTGTCATGCTTTGATATTTATCTATGAATGAATGTTTGTTATTTTTCTTCTACAATCGAATTTAGACACTAATTTATTTCTTGATAGCAGAGGCTCGATTGATCCCTTGAGTCGTATCATTTACCATTATTAGCATTAATAAAAGCTGGTAGGGGGTAGGCAGGGATTAGGCTTTTAATCTCTCTATATAGCCTTTAGGATCGATCAAGCCGTTGGTTAACTACATATGCAGAACGATCGAGGGTTAATTTAATGCTCAATCAAGAAATTTGAATTTTCAATTTAAGCACTTGATCGAGAATTTGAAGCAATCAATTGAGCTTTTGAGGTCCAAAAAATTACACTTTCAACAACCCTTATGCAAATTTCTCTACAACCCCATTTTCAATTTAATCACTCAATTGAGCATTTGAAGTAATCAATTGAGCTTCCGAGCTCCAAAAAATTACACTTTCAGCAACCCTTCTACAGATTTCTCTACAACCCCATTTTGTACCGTAGATGATTTAGGGAAGAATTTGTCCTTAAGTGGCAAAGTTGATCATGTTGGATTCGTGAAAGAATACTCTATTCAATGGCATATGAATTCAACAAATTAAAATTCATATGATATTTTTCATCAAATTTCTTTGAAACATAAAGCTTCAAATGTTTTTGGATGATTTCAAAGGGGCTGAATAAAAAATCAATAACATAAAATATAAACAACGAAAAAATTTCAAAAAATACCACTATATTTGTTTACAAGTCCTCTCAAAAGGGATACTCTTGGCTTTTCAATTTATTTAAATACTTGATAAAAAACTTACGTGAACACATGTGTCTCCAAAATGCGATTGAAATATTACTTTGGCAACTTCGAAAAATAATAAAAAAAAAATATAATTTTGCATAAAAAAAAATTAATATGAAAAACTTAGTTTCTCTCATGTAGATCTCTCTTTATTATATAATATATATATATTATTATATTATATATATTATAATATTAATATAATATTATATATAAAGTATACATTTTAGACTAAGTTATGGTACATGTACACACACATACCTCTTACGTTTTGTGAAAATTTGCAAGGACATATATTGCATTTAATAGAAAATTGAGAGACTATATGACACTATTTTTTTTTTCTTTAAATATCATTAGGACAATAAAATAATTCTCCACATTTTGTCTTTTTATTCTGAATCAAAATTCACATTGCTTATATGATTTTTTAGGGCTACAACTTGATAAAAGAGGAAAAACTTGAAATTTCATCGCCACATTTGGCCCAAAAGTGTAACCCATCTTCATGCATTCACTATACAAATATTTTGAAAGGAGGATACACTTTATACAAATTTTGAGTGAGTTTAGTGTGTCATGTGAATGTGTGTGCAAATGAAATTGTGAACATACAAAGTGTGAGTTGATGTGGATATGTGGTGATCCTTTACAATACCCTTAATTAAACTATGTGATGTTTGTTCCTTGTAAGAAAAGAAATGATGTGTTGATGATGGACCACTTATTTCTTTCCTAATTATACTATGTAAGCATATGTTTGTATGCAACATTTCAAAGTAGAATATAGGAAGTTACTCTACCTGTAATGGTTAGTAAAGCAAACTAGTTAGTGGTGATGGTATGTGCAAGGTGAATGTAGTTCATATACAAAGTGTTTTAATTGCATGTGGATATGTGGTTCATGATATATAAATGATTAATAAAATACAATATTGTCAATTTTTTTAAAATATTTTTTAATAAATTTCCAATGTCATAATTTAAAATTTTAATATACTTTATATAAATTTTGTATTTTAATCAATTATTTAAGAAAAATGTACAATACTATTAAAATAAATTGGAATTGCTTTATTCATATATATATATATATATATATATAATATAATATATATATATATATATATATATATATACACACCTCAGATTCTTCATTTACTAAGTGAATAATTTGACCTTTTTCAAAATTAATTGTTAGCAACATTTTTTCATTTCTTCAAGAGACTATATAAATCCTAAACAAAAAGTGATTTCTACAACAAAGATCGAGTTATATTTTTTTTTGTACATCTCATTCATCAATCATTTGAATTAAAATCTAATATTAACTAAAAGGGATTGTGAGAATAGAAGGAAAGACAAAAATTATTTAAAAGGAATAGACGTTAAGAATAAACATAGAGAAATTGGAGAGTAAATTGTCAATACATACTTATTTCCCAAGTATTCAAATCCCACAAGGAATGATCTCTCTTCACTCTCCCCCCAAAACATGTTTAAGAAATGAAAAAGCTTAAAACCATATGGGCATATAATTGAAGGGTGTGTGATAAAGGTGATCTATTGTTAGATATAACCCCAAAATTTCAATAGTGAATTTAGGTTTGAAGCTTTGTTTGGTTTCACAACAAATCACATTTACCAAGTGAATCATTTCAAGACCATTTTCAAATTTGCTTCTTCTGAGAAACGGTTTTTTTATCTCTTTAAAACAATATATAAATCCCAAACTAAAGTAATCTCTACTTTAACAAGGACTGTATTATATTATTTTTCATATATCTCATTTACCAAACATTTCAATTATTTAAATCCAACGTCAATTCTTTATATCTACTAATTTGTATAATAATTTTTAAGATTGTAGAACTAAATACTAATAGAAATTAAGTTTAAATTCTTATATAAGAAACTTATAAATACCTATTTCATAGGTAATTATTACTTAAAGAACTTAATGATATTACGAATCATTTGTATTTGAGAAAATGGGAGATTCTTGAAAAATCAAACTAGTGATTACTAAATTGAAGGGCCAAGTTTATTTGATGAGGGAAGACCAAAATTGTATCTATGAATTTATAAAACATTAATCAACTATAAGATAAATTGTGACTAAAAAACCATACAATATATAAATACACACTCCATGATACAATAAGGAACCTATTCAACTAGTTTTTAAGTATGTTAATATTTGAAAGCCTAGCATACAAAATCAAATTAGTTGGAATTTTTTTTCTTCATTAGAATCACCATATCATTTAAATTGTTAAAATATATAACTAAAATGACCATAAAACAATAGTAAGAATGACTTTCTTAAATTAAGAACTTATCATAACTACATAGAATTTCAAAATTTCAAATAAAAAGTGGAACAAATATGGGATGAGAAGTATGAGAAGGACAATGAAATTGTTGATAAAGAAACAAAAAGAAATCAAGAGATAGAGGTTTTAGTGGATTTGGAGAACAAGGAACATGCTTCAAGGTCTTATAACCATTTATGGTGAAGAGGAGCACAAATGATATCCATGTTATTTTTGGAGAATGTACATGGAAATTTCAGCACAATATCAAGTAGGGCACGAGGGGTAAAAGGATTTTAAAAACTATATTTTTCTACAAGGAACCTTTTCTATGCATGTGAAAAGATGGATATCCAATGTCATTTATGTTTTCAATTATTTTCATCAAATCTTGATAAAGTTTAAAATAAGGAAATCCTATTTTTTACTTTTGAAAGGTATTTTGAAATATATTTCATGATTACATGTTAAGAAACAACTAGATGAATTTAATCAACATTATATTGCCACAATATAAGAAGATTAACATTGTAAACATTTCTAGCATATCATCAATACATGCATGCTAATTTATTTCTTTTGTATTTATTATTTAAGAATTTAATATTGTTTAATCACATGAACCTTCTATGAAGCATTATAGTTATATGTTGTTGCCAATATTGGCATTGATGTCAAGTTAAGTTGTTTGATTAATGTCGATACATTTTATTAATGTTATTAAGCACACTGATGATAATTGAATGTAAAAGGTTGAAAGTGATGTGAAGTGCAAAGGCTATGCTAATCAATGTGAAAACTAAACATTCAAACAAAAGCTGGAATACATAAAATTGTTTGAAAAGAATATGTAGATAATCCAAATCAGATTTGTCTCTTGTAGTCATTTTTGAATGAACTGTTAATTCAGCTCTATTTCTTTTTACAAACAATTTTCTAAACCGAAAATGAAAGGACAAGCTTGTGAGAAGTTTTGAAAGTCCAAGGGACTATGTTTTATTTCATATTCCTCCAAAGAATACAAATAGCTAAGAGGGCTTGCTTATAAAATAGACAATGTGGAATGAAACTAGTATTCCTTTTTATGTATGGAAGTGGTCTGCATCAGAGAGAAAATAAGTCATAGCAGAAGAGAATAAGAGTGAAGAGAAGGAGCAGTTTAGTAGAAAACTTGACATCATAATTGGATATGAGGTAACCAACATCTGTGTCTTGAGAAATTTATATTCTTTTCTACGTTGTAGCTTGAAAAAGAACATGTTGTAGCATGTTGAGGTAGGAGCCTCCTATGGGTTGTAATGTGCAGAAAACTAATGGGAGTTGTAGCTTCCTTTGAGTTAGGAGCCTCTCGTAGTTTGGAGCCTACAAAAATATGATGTAAAAAGGAGTAGCAACTTTCCTTCACATCACTTTCAGCCTAAAGTTTGTGGATTTCTCCCTTCAGGATTTCCACTTATATCTAGTGTCTTCATGTGTTTGATTATTTCATGTTGTGTGAATGCTTTGAATACTTGATAAACATATCATCAAACCGATCTCCTTGTAATCTGCAAAAGGAATATAATAAGTAATGAGCACAAACATAAATAATTGACTGCATAAGAAAAAGATTAAGTTGAGAAGAAATAAAGAATTAAATTATTGATTCATCCTCCCCCCATAATTTCCCGTCTTAAATATCAATTGGTATCAGAGCCAAGTTCCTTCAGTATCAGTCTAACAACTGGAAGGAGGTCTTAAGTAAGTAAAATGGCTAGTCAAGAAGGATGCTCAATAATTAGGCCCCTCTATTTACTAGTACAAACTATGCCTTATGGAAAGTAAGAATGAAAACATATTTAATGTCTCTAGGAATAGAAGTTTGGTCTGCTGTGTTAATGGGGTATGAAGAACCAAATGATGCTACTAGTGAGAAAGATGTCAAACTAAACTTTATAGATAATGAAAAAGCTATGAATTCACTTCTGAGTGGTCCATGTGAGTCTAAATTTATCAAAGTAATGCATTGCGAGACAGCTAGAGGTATTTGGGATAAATTAGAAAATATTCATGAAGGAGATAAAAAGGTGAAGATGGCCAAATTACAAGTGTATAGAACTCATTTTGAAACGTTAAAAATGAATGAAGATGAAGATATAGCTAAATTCTTTTTAAGATTTGATGAAGTTGTGAATACCATGTTGGATCTAGGTGAAAAAATCAATGAAAGTGTAATAGTTCAGAAAATTTTGAGGTCATTACTTTCTAAATTCAATCCTAAGGTTTCATCTATAGAAGAAACAACAAAATTTGATACTTTAAACAAAGATAAACTATGTGGCTCTTTGAAAACATGTGAGATGAGAATTCCAAAAGTAAAGGAAACCAGTAGAGAGGCAACATTCAAGGCAAAAAATCCCATAGAAGAAAAGGAGCGTCATGCTCAGGGTATCATGAAGAAGAAGCAAAATCTGTCAGAAGGTTGAAGAAAGGCACAGATAAGTATAAAGTAAAAAATATATTTAAGTGTTTTAATTATGGAAGAGTGGGACACTATGCATCAAAATGCTTTTTTAAGAAAGAGGAAAATTAGTTTAAAGGGAAAGAAAAGAACAAATCTAACAAAATGTAGAAAGAGAGGCAATTCAGAAAGAAAAAATTATATGCTCAAGAAGATAGCAGTGGATCTGAAAGCTCTAACGAATCCACTAGTGAAGATGGAACAAATGAATTTATATTAATGGCCTTAGAAGAATTGAAAAGGATTATTAGGAATATGAAGAAGAAGAGGAAGGTGAGGTAGACCTTGAGGGGGAATGAACCAATTCCCTAGATGAAATAGAAATGTTTAAACTAAAGAATATAAAGAAGAAAGAGATCATATTAAAATATGTAAAGGAAGAATCAAATTCAGAAGACATTATCAAATTGACAGTTTAACTTGAAGAGGAAAATAAGGTGGAAGACATTTTGTTGCACCAGGTAAAAGAGAAAATCCAGGAGTGTGAAGAATTAGAGGAAGAGGTGGTATGTCTAACGAAAAAAGTAGAGAAAATTTAGACTAAAATAAACATAAATATTCAACCGATAAAAGGATCTGAAAAATTGGATGTGATATTGAATTCTCATAGGTCTCCACTCATAAAGAAATGGTTAGGCTATGAAGGAGAATCCAGTAAATCTAAGGTAGAGGATAAAAGGACAATCACCTTTGTAAAAGCTGCTAGGAGAGAGGATGACAACTCACATCAATCTACAAATAAAAATTTGAACATCAAGTGAACAACTACAAAGGGACATTGTCAATATAGTATAGAAAGCAAAAGAAGTGGACAATCAGTACATAACCTATCAGATACCTCATTTCTTCAAAAGATAGAGTTATCAAATGTCAAGTTGGTTAGATTTGCAAACAATGTCCATTACCAGGTACATATCTTTGTTTCATGGATATTGTTATTGCTGTAAAAATTTTGGACATAAAGTCATAAATTGTAGAGCTTATGTCAGAAGAATTGATGTTGGAAATTTTAATATGAGAAAGAATGGATTCACAAAAGTTAAAACCAAGATGAATCTAAACAAAAATGCATTTTCTCCACTCCTTAACATCACTGGATGTTTCTGCTGTCACAACTTTGGGCACAAGGCATATGAATGTAAGATTAAAGATCATAGATTAACATATCAGAATATGTATAAAACAATTGGATGCATTTAATGGAGAAAGGAGGTAGAAGAAAAAAAAACCTAGCAAGTGTGACTTAATTCTATACACTCAAGATCAAAATACTACATGGTATGTGGATAGTGGCTTCTCTAAACATATGATAGGAGATAAAAGCAAGTTTGTTTCCCTAAATGGAAATAAAACTGGAAATGTCACATTCGGTAATGATGAAGTAGGTGGAATTAGAGGAAAGGGTATAGTCGGTCTGAACAAGTGAAGAGGAAAGGCTCAAGATGTACTATATGTAGATAGTCTAAAACATAACTTGTTGAGTGTAATTTAGATGTGTCACAAAGGCTATGATGTTCTTTTTAGAGCTCAAGGCTGTGAAACCAAGTCAACATTTATAGGGTAGATTCTGGATAAAGGAGTTTGAACTGAGTATGATCTATATATCTTGAAAGAAGAGAATGAGGAATGCTACATAAGAAAACAAGATGAATCGTGGCTATGGCACAAGATATTGAGGCATCTCAAATTATATCACATCATCAAACTCAGCTAGAAGAAAGCAGTTAGAGATCTAAAAAAAATAAAAAGGCATCAAAACACTATTTGCAAGTCATGTCAAATGGGTAAACAAACACAAACATCATTCAAATTCAAAGATAAACTATCAAGCAGTAAGCCCTTGCAGCTAGTTCATATGGATCTATGTGGGCCTTCCAAAACAGAAGCACCATGAGGAGAATAATATTTCATGTTGGTAATAGATGACTATTCACGATTTACATGGGTGGAATTTCTCAGATATAAGTCAAAAGAATTTGAGAAATTTAAAACATTTAAGGCATTGGCAGAAAATCAAACAAGGTGCAAGATATGTTGGCATTATGTTTCTGGTATGGTTATATGTTACAGATGTTGTACTTGATGGCAACACCCATGGCATAGCTCTCAATATGATGAGAATTAAGAAGTACGCAGGACAAAAGTTCACGGAATTTTATGCAGAGAAAAGTTTATAAAAGTTTATTTCATGTGGAGAAAAGTTCACGGAATTTTATGCAGAGAAAAGTTTATTTCATGTGGGAAAACTTACCTTCGGTCCATGGTAGTTAGTCCTTGGAATTTGAACCTATGGTTTTTGGACCATGGCATCTCGACAGACGTGTTGATCCCTAGTATTGAGTTGATGGTATTGGTTTGTTATGGTTTTGGCCCATGGTATTGTGGTCCATGATTTGAGGAAGAGCTTGCCTATATAAAGCAAAGGAGATCATTTGGCTTGTGTATGCTTTTGGGTTGAATATCTTAAGATCTGAAATATTGGGTTATTGTTTCAAAAGCTCGATCTATATGAAAGTGAAGTGGAAAGCGAATCTGTGAAGGGTGATCTCTCGAGCGCTGCAGCTGCGGAAGTGCGGAGGGGCTGCAGGAGAC
>APFE031431779.1:0-30353 GCA_000404065.3 Pinus taeda | reverse complement strand
AGTCCCTTTTGTAGTGCCCTTCCTTTCCACATTTCCAGCAAACCACCTTTACAGGTTTTCCTTGAGATTTAGATCTCCCTATAGATTTAGATCTCCCACTTGATGAATTATTTTTGTTTCTGTTCTAGGACCATCCTCGTATAGACAAGGCATCACCATTATGGCTCTCCATATTTTTTCGTCTCATATCCTCCATCAACAAGGATGAGACTATTTCATCAAACTGCAAGGCAGATGCATTGCTACCTATTACAATAACCATACAATCCCACAAATCTGGTAAAGAACACAACAAACTGATGCACTTATCTTCATCTGAAATTTTAATTTCAATAGATAATAACTAACTTACGCGAGCATTAAATGCATTTAGATGCTCTGTCACTGAGTCTCCATATTTCATCTTCAGGTTATACAACTTTTTCTGTAGGACAATTTTTTCACCAGAGACATAGATTGGTATAAATTCCCTAACTTGTCCCACAAAGCTTTATCCGTATCTTCCCCTAATACATTCAAAAATACTAAATCTGAGACACACAATTATATTGTGCTCTTTGCCTTCTGATCCAAATTCTTTCATTCTTAATCGAACACTCCCGTTGGTTTAGTACCCAGATTTACCACAATCCACTAATCTTTATCCACCAACAAATCCTCCATCTTGAGTTTTCACAACTCAAAGCTCTAACCATTAAATTTATCGATCTCTATGCTTGCACTGCTCACCATCTTCTTTCACCACCAGAATCGATCCCGCAAATCTCCCACTAAACAGGGTCTACCACAGGCCTGAGCGAAACCCCTCAGCAACAAAGGTGTTCCCTTGAAGCCAAAACAACTCCAATACTAAATGTAGGTTTTAACCCCGTACAGAAATTACTTGCATACGAATTCTAAAACACAAAAAATAAACAATGCGAGAGCATAACACATAAAACACATATACACAGAGATTTCCCCCTGGATCCCAAAACTAGGACTACTAACTTGATTTTTCATTATGTTCCTTTCAATGTTATGATAAGTATTTATACATGCTGAAGCATACATTACCATGAACCGAAAACCATCGAATCCAAAACCATGGATTGAAAACCATCACGTCCAAAACCACATGCAAAAACCATGCACAAAACCATAGTTAGGTTCGCCCACCCTAATATAGGGTCCAAAAAAAATTCCCACGTGGTGCTTCCCTGGACCCCGTAGAGGGAGGCTACCCACCCCCCTCAAACCCCCTAGATAGGGGGTGCTACCTTCCCCTCTGTGACCCCCCCACTGGGAAATTAGCACAACGAAGGGGGCGCTCTGCCCCCTTCTAATCCCCTGATTAACTATGTATGCTAATCGTGGAAAGAATATAACACAACCTGAAAAGAAATCCTGGAGTCCATGTGTGTTGATCTGGTTCTTGTGTGTTGATGATCTATCCTCTCTTTATTATTCTTAATGAATGAAAAATGTAGTAGTGATGCACTGATTAAATATGAATAGTTAATGAAATAAATGATAAATTAGTTATCTAGATATATGTGATTTTCTTTGGTCATAGTCATGTACATGCATTGGCTTCCTTAATGAAAGTAGCATACATAAATAAGCTATTGAAAATTTGAAGTGTGTTTAAAATACTCATTCACACCACCCCCCCCCCGCTTTCTCACTATTTTTCGCAACAATTGGTATCATAGCAAGTCACTCAGAAGGAGATTGATGACTTGAAGGGAGATCCATCAAGATGAGCATTCAGGAGGGAGTATCTTCTATTAGACCACCTTTATTTAATATAACTAACTTTGTATTTTGGAAATTCATAATGAGAGAATATTTGCAGGCACTTGCAGCTGATGTATGGGAAATTGTTGAAAGCAGATATCAATGTCCAACCACCATTCCCACAGATACTACAGGGAAGAAACATTATGAAACCAATGAATAGGTTGTAAATTTCATCTAGGGGAGTCTTTCCAAGTCTAAATTTGTGAAAATCATGTAGCTGAGCACCACAAAGGAAATTCCAAATAAACTCATCCAAAGCTATGAAGGTGGCACTAAGTTAAAAAGCGTAAACTTCAAACATTTAGAATTGAATATGAGACTTGCAGAATGCATGATGGTGAAAGTACTACAACTTTTTTCCTTAGATTACATGAGATTGTGAACTTAATGATAAATCTTGGTGATGAAATAAAATATTCTACCATTGTACAGAAGATTCTAAGATCTCTAAACTCAAAGTCTGATTCCAATGTCTTCGTCATTCAAGAAATGCAGGATTTGAAGAATCTCACTATTAAATAGATCCTTTAGATTCTAACAACTTATGAAATTAGAAAGGTGGGTCCATTAGATATGAGAGAAGCACCATGCAAAGCTACATATAAAGGAAAGGAAAAGAAGAGCTTAAGGAAACATTTTAAATTTCATATGAAGAAGAAGCAAATTTTGTGAAGAAACTTTAGGTAGGAACTAGAAAATTTAGAGGTAAGATTCCTTTCGAATGTTTTTCTTAAGGAAGGGATTGTTAAAAGATGGTTTGATAACAATAAAAAAATTATACCCATGAAGATAGTGAATATTCTTCCAAAAACGAGGGTGAATATGATCAAGATTCTCAATTACTTATGGCATTTGAATAAAATGTGTAGATGAATCTGATTATGTTTCTATGGATGCTCTAGAAGACAAGGAAATGTGTGTGTATAAAGAAAATACTCTTGTTGAAGAAATAACTTCGTTAAAAATCCATCTAGAAGAATTTAAATTAGCCAAATAAACTTTAAAGAAATGGGTTCTAGAAAAGGAATGCACTATGAAAATTTAGAACTTGAAATAGTGGGTCTAAGAAAGGAGTTTGAGAAAGCTAAGGCTCTATATCTTAGATTTGGTAAATGATCTGAAAATTTTGAAGAAATCATCAAAGTGCAACACAATCCTCTAATCAAAACAGGTCTTGGATATAATTCAAATGGTGAGTAATAAAAAACTGTAAAATATTATGAAACAGGTACATGAAGCTACGTCAATGTAGTAAAAGGAAGCATTAATCAGAATTATAGTTCTTAACAAAAGAATGAAGGATAAAATACTTCTCAAGAAAAACATCCTTACTATAACCAAAAGTAAATCTACTCAAGAAGGTATTATACTACTAGGTGTTCATACTTCAATGGTCAATGCTTCAATTGTCATAATTTTGGTCACAATGATGTTCAATGTGTTTCTTATAAATGTTGGGTGTGTATTACATTTTTTCCATGACTAACCCAAGTGCGAGGGGGTCACAGGGGAGGCAGTAGACCCCTCTGTATGTTGTGTTGGGTGCATCAGGTGGGTCAAAGGGGGGGCATCATCCCCTCCTGTTGGGGTGTTTGCGTGGGGGTGGTAACCCTCCCTTCACAAGTTCCACGATAGCACACTGGGAAAAAAAAATTGGACCCTATATTAGGTGAGTAGACCTACCTATGGTTTTGTGCATACATTTCGCACATGGTTTTGGCCATGATGGTTTTATGTCCATGATATTTTATAGATCTGGTCAAGGGAACTACAGTTATGTTCTAATCCATGGTTAATAGATTGGGGTTTATGGATGCTTTAGAATGTATATATATGTATTTTAACATTGAAAGGAATATAATGAAAAAGCAATCTCGTAGTCCCGGTTTTGGGATTGAGGGGAAAATATCTATGTATACATGTTTTTTATTTTATGCTCTCACCATAGTTTATTTTTTTGTTTTAAGAACTCATTTGCAGGTAATTTATGTATGGGATTAAAACCTACATTTGGTATCATAGTTGTATTGGCTTCAAAGGGATGCCTTTACTACTGAGGGGTTTTGGTCCAACTAGTGGTTGACCTTGTTAAGTGGGACATTTACAGGAACAATTCTTGTGGTGAAAGAATATAGCAAGTGGTAGAAAGATAGAGATCAAGAAATTTAATGGTCATGGTTTTGATTTATCGAAACTCAAGATGGAGGATCTACTGGTGGATAAAGATCAATGGATCACAATAGATCTAGGTAATAAACCAACAACAATGTTAGTTGAAGATTGAGCGAAGTTGGATCAAAAGGAAAAGAGAATAATATGATTGTGTGTCTCAAACTCAGTATTTCTAAATGTATAAGGGGAAGCTTCAGCGAAGGTTTTGTGGGAAATATTAGGGAATTTATACCAATCTAAGACTCTGATGAATAAATGATTCCTACAGAAAAAGTTATATAACCTAAGGATGCAATATGGAGACTCGATGATAGAGAATTTGAATGCCTTTAATACTATGGTAAGTCAGTTATTATATATTATTATTAAAATTAAAGATAAAAAATAATTGCATCAGGTTGTTGTGTTCTCTATCAGATTCGTGGGATAGACTGGCTGTTGTAATAGGTAGTAATGCAACTGCCTTGCAGTTTGATGAAATTGTCTCATCCTTGATGTGAGAGGAGATGAGACAGAAAAATATGGAGGTCTAGAATGGTGATGCCTTGTCTATACGAGGACGGTCACAGAATAGAAACAAAAAGAACACCTCGAGTGGGAGATCTAAATCTAGAGGAAGATCTAATTCTCCAGGAAAACTTGTAAGGGTGTGCTAGAAATGTGGAAAGGATGGGCAGTTCAAAAGGGACTATAAATATAAATCCCTTGAGAAAGGAAAGGAATATGATGATGCTCCTTTTGTAGAGGTAAAAAACACCTCAGATGAAGGTGGGGATGTGTACTAGGCTTCTTCTTCAATTACACATGTATATCATGAGGCATGATTGATTAACTCAAGCGCATCCTTTCACTTCACTCCCCATAGAGAGTGGTTCTATGAGTATGATAAATATGATGGTGGTGATGTCTTCTTAGGGGATGACAAGAAGGGTAGAATTGTTGGTCATGGAAAATTCAAGTTGAAGTTGTAAGGTGGAAGGATTAGAACACTTCTAGGTGTTCTGCATATTCCTGCATTGGCTAGAGATATGATTTCTATAAGCAAGTTGGATGATGCGAGTTGGGGAGCATTTGTATTGATGTGGGGAGTTTGAACTAGAACTCTATACAAACTTCAGGGTAGCACTGTTATTGATGGGTGCAACAGTTGTGTGGTTCCTAAAAGTGGACTAGAATATCTAGTGGTCTCTGAAGAAGAGACCATGCTATAGTGTCAGTTTGGCCATATTGGAGAGAAGGGCCTTCGAATAATTCATGGTAATGGTATGGTAGAAGGTATGTCTAGTATCTCTTTGGATTTTGATTTCTGTGAAAAAATTTCATATGGGAAGCAGAATCGAGTGATTTTCCCCTCTAGTGCTAAGAGGGAGAAATTGATATTAGATCTTGTGCACAATGATGTGTTTGGACCTATGTCGATTCCATCACTCAGTAAGTTTGTGTATTCTATATCATTTATAGACAACTTCTTAAGGAATATATGGATTTATTTCCTTAGGAAGAAATCTGAATTCTTTGATAGGTTTAAATAATTTAAGGATCTGGTGTAAAACCAGACAAAGAAGAAGATAAATGTTTTAAGGACAGATAACGATGTAGAGTTTTACAAGAAGTAATTTGAAGAGTTTTGTAAGAAGTGTGGCATAGCATGACATAAGACTACTCCATACACACCTCAACAAAATGGATTTGCAGAAAGAATGAACGGGACGTTGATGGAAAAGGAAAGAATCATGTTCAGTCGTGTAGGGTTAGGACATGAATTTTGGGCACAGGTGGTGAGGACTACATGCTACCTGGTCAACAAATCACCTTCATCAGTGATGGAGGATGTAACTCAACAATAGGTATGGACTAGTAAGAAACCTTCTCTTTCGCATCTAAGGGTATTTGGATGTGATGCATATGTACATGTTCCAAAGGAGAAAATAACAAAGTTGGATAGTAAATAGGAAAGGTGCATCTTTATTGGGTATAAGGATGGTTTAAAAGGTTACAAGCTTTCAACAGGGAAGGTTGTGTACAACCAATATGTGGTGTTTAGAGAGGTGAAAGATGCTATTAAACATGAATTCATACCAAAGTAACCTGAGAAGATAGAGTTTGAGCTAAAGGAGGAAGATTCAAACTTTACAACAAAAGAGGAATCGGAAGATGAAGAGCCAAAAACCCTACCTATGAGAAGATCAGTTCGAGAAAGAAGGTAGACAGAAAGGTATAGTCCATCTACATTTTAAAGTTTCATTTCCTCATTCATGCTCCATTCACTTTGTTATTTCCCTCCCTCCACTATAATATATGTTAGCTTTTGATTCCCATTGATTTAATCTTATTTTTTAAATTTATACCGTGGCCTTCCTCCATGCTATTGATTAAATTATTTGAGGTTATTTAGTGGATTTTTGAGTGAAGTTTTTTTATATAGAGTTATGCTTTTTTTATTAAGATGTGTTTATCTAATCTCTTTCAATCTATATTAATTACTATTCTTTCTTTGAAGTTTTTTTTTGGGAATTTTATTTTATTTTTAAGTTTTCCAGTTATTAAAAAAGCTAATAATTATGATATTATTTTTTTTTAGATTAGTTAATTTTAATGAATGTTTATGATTGATTAAGCTTATTTTATTTGTCTCCTTTTATTATAAACTTATTTTATATTCCATATATAAATTAATTTGATTTTTTATATTATAAACAATTATGATTTCTTTGCTTTTTTAATCATAGTATGGGGTGGCATAAGGGAATGAAACATTCTCAATCATGATAGAAAAATTGAGATGAGTAAGCATGGAGTTAGTCAATCCAAGATCTATTGTCCTTGGAGATTCACAATTAGTTATCCATAACTTTGTTCATGGATATTTGACCAAGGATTGCAAGTTGAGAAACAATATTGATAGTATATGGAATGTGGAACTAACCTTCTCTACTATTAGCTTCTTTAATGTATTGAGAATAAGAAACAATTATGCTAGAGATTATATTGATCCAAATCTAGCAAATAAACTTGTTAACAATGGGTCTCCTATGTAGTGTATATTTTGGTACAATTATTTTGGAGAATCTACATCTCTAATAATCTTATGTTCTTTTGGTTAGTCAAATTAAAGGTTGTGATGAAGTCAAATTAATCGGGTGATGCTCACAGGGCTAAAGAAGTGGGATTGAAACTAGTGAAATGAATCACATAATGTCAGTCAATCATCACTTTTGTGGCTTGCACCCGGTAACCATGACTTCCCATCCTATCGCCTCTAGTTCAAGCGCACTTAACTATGGAGTTTTCCCCACAATTAAGCCCAGTTAGCTTGCTACGCTATTTATTGTTGCATTAGAGTAACTTAAACTCTATATAAGACAATTTTTGTCTTATTCAAAGTAAAATAATATTGTTGCAATAGAGTAACTTAAACTTTATAAGAAAAATACATCTTATATCATAAGCTAATAGATATAAATATAGAATTGATGTTAGACTATAAGGAAAGCTTTGCCGATAATTACATAACTAATACAACCACATTAAAAATATTAATGTGGTTTATAAGCCAAAGACCTCATAAATATAACAAAAAAAAGTATTGTAACATGAATAATTCCTTACCAGTGCACACATTTACCTTATTCACCATGTATGACAAGGTTATTGGTTAATTTTAACTTGGGAAAAAAAAAGAATTACACATTTTATTGTAAAGTGGACCATTTTGCGAAAAAAATTTTTTTATATATATAAATGAATGTTATAAATAATAATGAGGAACTTATGATGGAGGACCTTGTTAGAATTGGAATAATCTGAAATCCCTAGGAAATTGGTGGGTAGGGAGCCACGTACTAATCTGATTTTTAAAATTTATTAAAAGTAATGGACCATTTTGCTAAATAAAATTTGCTTATATATAAATGAATGTTTTAAATAATAATGAGGAACTTATTAAAATTGGAATAATCTCAAATCCCTAGGAAATTGGTGGGCGGGGAGCCACATGTCACAAATCTATTTTTTTTAATTAATTAAAAGACAATGAAACCTAACAAAATTTGTAACTTACTACAGTAATCATTAAGACTAAGAATATGTTTTGAATATTCTCTTGAGAATCAATATAGGCTATCAATTAAAAAATAAAAATAAAAAGTCAAGATGGTCATCCACCTTAAGATGAAATAAGAAGTCCCTTTCGACAAAATTCATGGATATTGGAAAGTTATATGAATAGGAATTGTATTATAAATATGCATCAAAACTAGAATTTAATGACTAAAGGATAATTTTGTAACTAAGAAATATTTTATTTGTAGAACTATAGTTAAAAGTAATCAAGATCAAAGCATAATTATAAAGGGTTTCATACATGTAACATTTGGATATCTAGACTTCTTTCCATAAGTGATAAACACAAAAAATATGTATACATGGCCATATAACAAACGATATTTTAATTACGTTGTAACATGTTTCACTCTGAGAAGAACTCCTCTATGTGCCACTTTGTACTATTTTGGGCCATTAATCTGAGATGTTAGATAATTAAAAAGATTTCAACCACTAGATCATC
The DNA here is from genome assembly GCA_000404065.3 of Pinus taeda. Classification (NCBI taxonomy): domain Eukaryota; kingdom Viridiplantae; phylum Streptophyta; class Pinopsida; order Pinales; family Pinaceae; genus Pinus; species Pinus taeda. The sequence continues at coordinate 21,832 of APFE031431779.1, read as the reverse complement.
ATTGGGAGTGTAGAATGCAAGTTTTGCACTAGAAATTCATTATAGTAACTACCCATACTGCTATGGATAAAAAGGTGGGTAGCAATGTCATAGTTGGCTTGGTTAGCCATTGTGAGTCTCCCCATCATAACCACCTTCATAGCTATGCCTTGCCGAGTGAGGGATCTCTTCCTGTTCCACCGGTTCCAATTTTTCCTAGCCCCTTCTTTTCCAATGGTGAATCATGGTGATGTAGGAACTACAACATCACCCGCAGAAACCATAATGAATATTGATATGTTTTGGAGAACATTATGGATTTTTGAAAAGTTGTTCATTTGGGCTCGAAGCTTAATTGAAACCAGAGTTGTTGATGGCCATGGCTTCCATGTGTAAAGAAAGGTGTTTGGATTGGTCCAAACAAGGGTGTCTAGGGCTTAAACAGTTCACCACTACAGATAGGATGTGTGATCTCGTATCTACTCCTCCTGGTGAAGGGCTCACCATGTGTTACATAAATTTATCAATCTTCGAGTAAATTCATGACTTTTGAGCAATTTGTCAGTTGTTTCTAGTGATTCCTATCCACAGGCTCAAGGGCAGCCCATAGTGTGTGCCATTCTATCAGACCTCACCTATGATAGTGATGGCAAGGTGGACACTTTCATATATAATGATGACAGTGGTGGAACCCATGGCTTTCCTCTACATTCTTTCGAGGAAAGGAGCTAGCCATATTATTTGGGAATATTCTTGGGGGCTTGTGGCTTGCCTCTGCATTCTTTCGAGGAAAGGGGTGAGTCATACTATTTTTTAATGTTCTTGGGAACATGTGGCTTGTCTCTACATTCTTTCGAGGAAAGGAGCGGGCCACATTATTTGGGAATGTTCTTGGGCGGGGCCTATCAAGAGGCACTGGGTTGAAACCATAATTTTTGTTGTCCATGACTTCCGTGTGTAAAGAAAGGCTCATGGAAAGGATGGAGCCATACTATTTGGGAATGTTCTTGGGTGGGTGCTATCAAGAGGCACTAGGTGCCCTCCATAACTTTTTGATACTTGCTCTCAATTTGTTGATAAAAATAAATCATTCATTTTCCCTAAATTTTTAGCTGGATTAGGTATGTAAGTGTTTTTTTCATCTACAAAGGGTCATTTAGAGGGTCACTTATAGCAACTACAACCATGTTTTGAACTTCATTATGGAACTAGAAAACAAAAATTATTTAAGATGTAAAGTCATTTCTTAGTGCTAATTGTATAGCCCATTATGTAGTTTTTGAATGGTTAGTTCTTTTTATTTGGTTGTAACCCAAATTTAGAAGGTTAGTGGGCCTACTCTTGATTGTTCCAATAAAAAGACAATCTTTATTTTTAATCTCTCATTTGTGAATGTGAATTTCTAATTGAAATGGAGGCATCTAAGTTAATTTAGCAGAGTAATGAAACTGTTGGTAAAGTTATAGTACTTGGTATACTTACATTATTAAGAGCTCCCATTTGAGGAAACAATGAAAATCATTTTTCATCCCCTATCCAAATATAGAGACCTTAATATTAGGTCTCTAGGCTTGATCTGACCATCATATATAGGTGTAGTTGGATATGTCTATCGATAATTTACCCAGTGAGATGGACCTTCATTGAGAATTTTGTATTTAGTAATCCCAAGAAATGGAACCAATAAAAAATAAATTGTTTGGCCTTCTATAGTTTAAGGAAACATCAATGAAGGCTTCAGTCCGTACTAAACACCCACAAAATAATGTGGGCATCACTACATTCTCTTTGTTGCCTGCACTAGAGACTCCCTCTATTTGTTGCAACTAAGTAGTGAAAGTGTGACACACCTCTCAAAGATGGTATACTTGCAACTAAGTATTTAGAAGGTATAATATAGTTCATTGAGATGGTAAACTTGCATCATTAGTAGATGTAGAGATGTAATGAAGGTGTGATACATCTCTATCAGCGAGTATACTTGCATTCTCAACAAATGCAGTTGAGTAATGAACTTTTGATGATCCTGGTAGTTGGTATACTTGGATTTCCAATAGATGCATTTCAATAATGAAGGTGTGACACAGCACTGGCAGTTTGTATGCTTGCATTGCTAATAGATGTAGCTCAATAATGAAGTTGTGACACAGTCCTGGCAGTTTGGTATACTCACATTGTCCACAGATGCAGTGAGTGATGTAGGTGAGTGATGAGGGAACAAGCAGGTAAGAACTACCACTTATGGAGAATGGAATACTATAAGAAGAGGATGATAACAAGAGTTTTCTTGGACTGATTAGATAATGGACTTTTTCTCTCTCTTATGTGGCCAGTGCAATAATCCTTAATTAGATCTTAATTCCTCCAATTACACTTAACTTCAGGGGCCATTGCATGATTGAAGTTATTATGTATATATAAGACAAATAAATTGCAAGGTTTGACTCCACCTCCTTCATAGTCTATGATCACTTCTCCTGCTTGAGATATTTCCCATGATTGCCTTTGGCTACGATATATGCTATTGATGGGAGTCCAAACTTTTTAAGAGGATAGTATACTATTAACCTTCATTTCTCATTTTGACATAATGAAATGAGGAAATTGAATTAGGTTTGGTTAGTCAAGCATTAAATGTAGTAATTGAAGGTGTGCTTGAAGAAATTGTTGGTTGAACATCCTTACTTTTGTTGAGCATCATAAAATTTATCCTCCACCAGAAAATTTATCCTCCACCAGCAGGAAAGGAGGGGTATACACCTTCACAACTGATGAAAAGCTTGGAAATTCCTTAAGATCATTGCATGACACCTCCATGGATGTGATCAAAATCAAAGCATATGAGACTTGTTTTGAAATTTATGGCAACATCAAATCAATGCGACAACATGGATTTAAGTGGGCATATTTTTAAACAATTTTGTGAAGAGTATAGATAAGATGGAAAAGATGTTGACTCCTCTGTGATGTATACTAAATAACAATCTTTTAAAGAAGATTTACGAAGAGGGATTATTGATGGAAAAGACATTAATGTCCTATCACATTTCATGATAATTTTATGTTATTTAAAAAAAACCAAAATTCCATTTATGTTAGGTTATATGTTATGATAATCATATGTGATTTCGTTTTAATACAAAAGCTTGTAGTTACATCATATCCAGGGTGACTTGATTTTATTTGACAATTAACATCCTCTATAGTATCAATGAACAAGTGGTATTTAATTGTATCAATATCTTGAATGGTTGTTCTATCATGTTAAAGTGTTGAGTGATTAGCTCATTCTCTGTTGCCTAGCCCTAACTTTCCACATGTATTTGAATGGATCATTTTTTTTGGATTAGTTGGATAATCCACTTTTTCTCTCTTTTGTGGCTTGTATAATAATCCTTGGCCAAATCTTAATTCCTCTAATTAGTCTGAACGAGGCCATTGCCTGATTGATGGAATTATTTGTTCTTCTTCAAAGATTTCTCTACAAACTCCTCTCTCATTTCCAACTTCATGTCAATTATTCTGAACTTCAATAACCCTTTCCTTAGTGTAGAATATTTTTTCCTTGTAGACATTTATATCTATCAGTTCCAAATTTGTACTAATTTAGTTGTTTAATTGAATGCCCCTTAGTTTATTTACATTGGTCTCACACATGGTAACGTCTTGCCAATGTCCTTGAAGTTTTCAAGGATGCAACCAGAGGACCATTAAACAAAATAAGAGACATAAAATAACTTCCATAACCATTAGAAATATTTGGGCGACAATTGAGTGTCTTATAAGAATGGAAATAAAAAAATAACAGACATATAAGCACTTCCACTGCCATAAGAAATATTTCGGCGACAACTGGGTATCTTATGTGCATGGAAATATGTTTTGGCCCTGATAGGAATTTAGCTCTTTAATTGAATAACCGTTATTCTATTTATATTGGCCTAAAAAATTCCAATGTCCTTGAAGCTTGTCAAGGAGGCAACTATATCACTATTTAGAAAATAACAGACATGTAACCATTTTGTTCTTTCTTCCAAACAGATTATTTGCTTGGGATACATTAGGAATGACACCCATTGTTCCCACATCACCTGCATTGATAGCCTTCTTGAACTAATATGATTCTGGTACAAAATATTGAAACATCTCAACTTATTTACTAGTTTGATAAGGATCACTCAAACTTGAACGTGGTAAACCATGGAGGTCCTCTGAAAGAATGGTCCACCTGCATTTATAGACTTCTTGAATTGATATGATGTTGCTACAAAAGATTCAAACATATCGACTTCTTTACAAGTTTGATAAGGATCACTCAAACCTGAACCTGATAAATCATGAAGGTCCTCTGAAATAATGATCCAAGTGGAGGTTAAAGAAGGCATGGACACCTAACAATTCATCACTCGATTCTTCATTTTCTTCAGATTGAGACATTCTCACACTTGAAGAAACATCCACTTCCTAAGTTATGTGTTGAAGACGCCAAACAACCTCAACTAATCTATCAGGAAAATGAGGAGGTTTTTGGTCTACCATATACTCCATTACCCATGAGCATTGGTGTAAGCTTGTTGTCCACAGATCATTGGAAGAAAATCCACTAACCATATTGACCCATCAAAATGATTACCTTCAGAAACTAGTACCTCTTCATACATGGCATGAGTCTATAGAAAACTATCAGAATTAAGATGTGGAACTACTCGTTGTTGAATGCATGACTCATATAAACATGAGACCTGATGATGAGGTGTTTTCTGCTGGGGAAATCACTTCCATAAAATATTTTTCTTATGTCACTTTCTAAATTGGAGACATTAATTGCCTACTCTATTCATTTGAGAAAGATATGTACTATTCTAACTGACTAAAATAAAAATTACTTGAGTTTTGAATGCATCAATGTCACATTCGAAATAAATAATAATGGTGAACCATTGATTTCAATTTTAAGGCCATGAAAGACAGACTTAAGGTGATATATTGAGATCGAGATTCAAGATCCATAGTTGCATGAGCAACAGAAAAATAAGTATAGGTATAAATGGGTAGAGAGAAGGTGGAGCAAGCACGACTAGCACTAGAAGTTTACCCGGTATAAGCGGCGATCGAGGCTGTTAGAAAAATTTCACGAGGTAGAGGAGAGAAGTCTCACTCAGAATTCGGTTACGGCAAGGTAAGTCTTATGAGAATTTAGTTCCATCGAGGTAAATCTTATGTTGTGGCATGGAAATTGCAACTACATAGAGGCTTAATAAAACACAAGAAATAAATGATGGAAAAACAGAGTAAAATTAAAAGGGTTGCGGTAAATTTACTCATGAATTTTTAAGACCACATCACAACATAACATACAGTTGACTATAATATAAAACATAGGAAAATACATTCGCATGATAAATTGAGGCTACAGCTCCAAGTGAAAAGACAAAAGACTTACTGTGATTTACGCATCACTGGGGTTGTGGAGTAAATGTCTATAAAACTTCGTAAAACAGGTTTTCATGGGCCCACCAACATTTTCTCCATGATTTTCTTCTTACTACCTCACATACTTTCAACCTCTCTATCTCTAACTTTCCCAAAAATGCAAATGGATTTACATTCATATTTGTCTCAGCATACAAATTTGACATTAATACATGACGGAGCAAATAATTAATACGCAACATGGGCGATTTTACATAGTAAATGGTTTTCTGAACTTGCAAGTGTTGTGTTGTGTTGGCTACAGTTGCAGAGTGTATGCTTGCCCATAATTATTTGCTAAAATTCATTAAATTCCTTAACTTCTGTGATGTGTTGCGGAATGGTCCACGTTGTACTTCTTCTGTGACTTATGTCCTTTCACCTGAAAACAAAATTGCAACCATGCAATAGTTGACTAGGCAAACATGGTGTTTGTCAGTTTGTTTAAGATGGTGGTTGGGATTAATATTTCCAACACTCACCCTTTATCACAACTTCCAGCATTGACAATTCCCAAACAATCTCTGAGATAAACAAAATTTTCATGTGCCAATGGCTTTGTGAAAATATCGACAAATTGTTCCTATGACCTGCAGTGCTACAACATAATTTCATCATTTTCAATCAACTCTCTGATAAAATGATATTTGGCATCTTGATCCTCCTGTGAAAGACAAAATTATTTGATAATGCAATTGCTAATGTGTTGTCGAAAAAAATAGTTGTCATTGCCCCTTAGTCGTGGCGAAGATCCCTCAACATCCTTCTCATCCAAACTCCCTCACAAGCTGCTACTGTTGTGACGACATATTTAGCTTTTGTTGTTGACAATGAAACTATGAAATGCTTCTTGGAAGCCCATGAAATGGATCCGCAACCTAAACGAAAAACATATCCAGATGTTCTCTTTTTTTCATCGAAACTTCCAGCCCAATCATTGTCAATGTAGCCTACCAGCCTGAAGTCATCTATCACAGCATACTGAATACCATTGTTGGAAATACTAAGAGGGGGGGTGAATTAGTATTTATTTTTCTGACTATTGCTTTACCTATTAAAACATATATGTTCAGAACACAAGATGAACAACAAGAATAAATGCTTTTATTAATATAATCTTTGCAGTAAAATAGATACAATATATACATGGTTGCAATCGGTTGTCAAGCACCAACTTGGAATTTTATAAGGCTCCAACCTCCAGAGCTCCAATTCTATTTTTCCAAGGCACCAATCTTGTACATAGGAGCACCAACTCCCAAGGAATTCAATCTTTCCAGTTCCTGAGACACCAGTCCCAAGGACTCCTATCCTTCCTATTCCTGAGGCATCAACTGCAAGGAATCCTATCCTGCAACCTTATGAGGCACCAGCCCCAAGGGTTCTAACCCAATCTTGTCAAGGCATAATTGATAGTAATGTTCTACTCTCAACACTCTTCATTACTGAGTTATTTCTATTTATAGTTTCACTGTAGTCTCCATGTTACAACATCAATGACAACCAATCTTCTTTCTGGATTTAAGACATCTGTGGTTTATATCTTTTAATTTAGAAGTCAGAGAACCCATAATAATAACCATTTTTCATCAATGCTTCAAATCCCAACAGGGATCCATCATCAGGACATTCTTGAATGATGATAGTAGAAGAGCTTGAATGAGGGTATTAAAGCTCTTCTACTATCATCATTCAAGAATGTCCTGATGATGGATCCCTGTTGGGATTTGAAACGTTGATGAAAAATGGTTATTATTGTGGGTTCTTCAACTTCTAAATTAAAAAACCAATCTTCTTATGAAGGAGTCTTTACAACTCTTCATACTGCCCACGCAGAGTCTCCAATAGCCTTCATGACCTCTGATAATGTCTTCACACAGCTTTAGTCACTCTACTGTTAGGTGAACTAAGCTCTACATAAAGAACAACTTTTTGTTCAAGCATCTATTCTAATGTCACAATTAATGCTTCAGCAAGACTCCTTCTCTGTTGGCTACTTCTCCCTTCAAATAATGTTAAACAAAAAACTTTTTTCACTACATAACAGAGTTATTCTTTGCATTCCATTGAGTACCTGATTAATTCATCATAGGTTTGAGTCTTTCACAAGGTGATACAATTAGCAGCGATGCTTATCCTTTGAGTGCCTCCTTTCCTATTGGTCCTTTGGCCATTTCCTATTCTGTTGGACACTCTAGCTACTTTTGTCTCCTCCATCTTATTTCCACAATGTTCAACCACCTTTCTATTCTCCGTTTTTCTTGTTTTATTCATTCCACATGCTTCTGTCTATCGGTTCCACTTTCCACTGCCTCTTTGGCTTCCTCCTGAGTCGTTGTCGTTTCCTCTAACTCTCTTGATATTTCGGCTTCCCTCCTTGGTCACTATGGCTTCCTTTGCATTGGCTTTCCATTTAGCTTCCTGGATTTTCAGTCGTTGTGTGTCAAAACTATGACAGAGCCCCATTTTTCTTCATCATAATAAGCATTCACAGAGAGACTGTACCAATCAGGTCGGCCCCTGCCTGCCATGTCACCATCACAATCGTAATCGGCTTGATTCAGCCTACCGAACTATTGTTCAGGCCTCCTGAACTATTGGGAGCGTTATTATATGCATTTGGCTCGTTAGATCCCATGCAATACATTTTTGAACTACACAGGAAATATGATCAAAAACATGCGAAAATGTTAAAGGGCGGACTTAAAAAATTATTACACCCACACCTATACTGTATCGGGTCTGTAGTGTAATTGCAATTGGCAGTCAAGGCTTTTGGGGATTTTCCTTTGTATTTGATTCTTTATACTTAAACCTGCAAATTTATTGAAAAACCTTTATGCATGAAACTCAACCCTTACGCAGTTGGGTATATAAAACCATTAGGTCTGACTCTGTAGTCACAATTGGTGATTCACAGCTTTCGGAGGTCCTTTAAACATTGGGCCCATGACATCACCGATAGTGTATTATGTGCATAGTTATATGAATTCTACCTTTTTTGCTTTGATAGTGTATTTGCCTATGTATATGCGTTTTATGCCACCGATAGCATATATAGCCCTATCTATACGAATTTTTGTCGCCGATAGTGTTAAGTGCATATATAGATGGGTTTTGGCCTCTGATAGCTCCTAATAGTGTAGATGCATCCTTTTCTCCTTTGATAGCTCCTGATAGCTATTAAATTCATGCATATATATGTCTGCACTCTAATATGCTCTATGATCGCTCTATTTTCTTCCTCTGATGGCTCTATTTGCATCCTCTATTTGCTTTGTTCTTCTTTTGCATATATATGACATATATATATGCTCTGTTCTGCTTGCTCTGTTTGCTCCTGTAGCTCTGATAACTCTTTTTTGGCATATATATATATATATATATATGGCTCCTCCTATAGCTCCTCTTGGTTCTTCTTTGGCATGTATTACATGCAATTCTCCTTCGATATGGTTCCTCTTGCTCCAATGTGGCTCCTCTAGTTATCCTGATGGCCTTGCTCTTATCTCTTCATGGATATGTTATGCTTCCCCTTGGCTCTATATCATCATCTAGTATCTAGAATATTTCCATATTAACATCAATGACAACTTAGGTCAACAAGCTTCCCCTTTGTTATTGATGACAATATTCTTCTTCTCTCTCCCTTTGACATCAATGGAAAAAGAGTGCTCTGGTACTCCACCTTTTAAAATGCTTTTGTTCTTCATGAATGGTAGGTCTTCATGGGTCTTTGACTCCCCCTGTGATAGTGCTCTTGTTATTTTTATTCAAGATAGAAGTATTGATGCTTTATCATCGATTAGCGCATTATTCCCTTAGTTATGAGGAGAGCTTCAGCGTAAATCACATGAGAAAGATTTCAGCCAACGCGTTTCGAACCAACCAATGTGGTTCATCGTCAGGACAAGTTGAAAATACAGATCTAGCTTGGCGTTTTAAATAGTCCAGGCAGAGACTCCAACGGCTAAAACACTCTAACGGTTACTTTGCCATTCACGAACCCCAGTCAAACTTCCACTAATTAATTTAATATTATTATATTCGGAGCTAGGTTAATCTGGTAGAAATACTTCATTTAAATATTACCTCATTATAAATAAATATATATATATATATATATATATATATATATAATATATATATATATATATATATATATATATATAAATGTTAATATTTATTTAATTAATTCATTAAATCTAACTTAAATATATATGTATAAGATCCTATTTATTGTTATTAATCTTATTTCTGATTAATTTATAATTAATTTTATAGAAGACTGTTAAATTGAGTCAAAATAAAAATTAAAAATTAATTTGTTAATTTATTAAAATTAATAATGTGTTATATATATGTTAATTATTAAGATTATATGAGTAAACTATTAATATGTATAATCAATACTTTAAAAATAATTAGTTAGTTAATTTATATTAATATATAAATGCCCTAAATAAGAATACGAGAGGTTATAAGGGTTAATTTATAAGGAAAAAGGTTAAATTAGGGTAATTATATATAAATTAATTAACTTACATTATTTTAAAGTATGATATTATATATAATAGTTTACTCATATAATCTTAATAATTAACATATATATAACACATTATTAATTTTAATAAATTAACAAATTAATTTTTAATTTTTATTTTGACTCAATTTAACAGTCTTCTATAAAATTAATTATAAATTAATCAGAAATAAGATTAATAACAATAAATAGGATCTTATACATATATATTTAAGTTAGATTTAATGAATTAATTAAATAAATATTAACATTTATATATATATATATATTATATATATAATAATATATTTATATATATAATATATATTCTGTATTTAATGAGGTAATATTTAAATGAAGTATTTCTACCAGATTAACCTAGCTCCGAATATAATAATATTAAATTAATTAGTGGAAGTTTGACTGGGGTTCGTGAATGGCAAAGTAACCGTTAGAGTGTTTTAGCCGTTGGAGTCTCTGCCTGGACTATTTAAAACGCCAAGCTAGATCTGTATTTTCAACTTGTCCTGACGATGAACCACATTGGTTGGTTCGAAACGTGTTGGCTGAAATCTTTCTCATGTGATTTACGCTGAAGCTCTCCTCATAACTATGACAAATCACAGAAGTCTCAATTCTACAACATTATTCCCTCTTCACATCTGAGAACTACTTTATCATGGCTTCAACAATGCTTAAATATGCTCTATTCTATTCTCACATTAAATCCCTGAGTCAAGACATTTAGCATTTGTAATATCAGCACCATAGTTATTTGCCCTATTTCTCTAGCATTAGATGACTTTCTCTGTTGCTCCAAATACTCCTTAGTGATTAAGTGGAAAGCATCTTTAACAACAGCCTAAAAAATGGTTACGGGATCATATTCTTCAATGGAGTACCCCTGAGAAATGATCTTTGTCAAAGAATGACTGTTAATACAGCTCAACAAGGATTTCATAGGGACCCTTTCACTAATAGCTTCTTCAATAATGATCAAAGATCACAGGCTCCCCTAAATGTATGCATTATCCCTTTTGGCAAAGTCTTCTCATCAAATGCTTCGATTGTCAAAATTCAAGCCAATGACATATGCTGTTGGCTAGAGATCTCAAGGGACTTTCGAATTATATTTGCTTCTTTCTACATACTTGTGTAACTTTCTTCTTTTGCATGGTTTTAGCTTGTGTAAGAGCCCAAGTTAAGTTACAATCACGTGCCATATGACAAATGTTATGACACTTGAAGCATTTTAAATTGTTCATGAATAAGAATTAATGATTTCTACCTACAAAATTGGTTCTTGGAGATTGTTGGGGACCATAATATTTATCTTTATGATATGCTTCATAGTCTTTTGCCATGTGATCAAAGATTGTAAAAGAATAACAATAACTAAAAAATGAACTTTGGTACCTGGGAGATGGATATTTCCTTGATGTACTTCTGAAGCCTTTTTGCCTTGAGATACTTTGATGATAACCACTACCTCTCGCATTTTATACATCAACTACATTCCTTCTTGGAGCAATATTTCTTCTATTGTAGCCTTGATTTTTCTCCTTGACTTTGCTAGAACTGGGAGCATCACCATTTCTTTTTGGCTTCTTCACATCCCTTTTGTTTAAAGCATTTTCATTCTTGTTTGAGGATTCACCTATGTACCTGAGGCCTGATTTATCAAATGGACATCTATGATAGTTGAGCATGTCATCCAAGGCTTGAGAGATCTTCAAGATTTTGTTCATCCCTTCAACCTTTATTTTTAGGAAGACAATCTCTTCTTCCAATATTTCACACTCATTATTCTTGTTAGCAAGTTGTTTCTCAGTTTCTTCCTTGATACCGGTAGCTTCATCTGCCTCTATTTTAAGGGAGAGGATAACTAACTTCATTTTGAATATTTCTTCATATTTGCTTCACTACTCTCCATTTCTTCCTTGATCCTTGAAGCTTTACATGTTTCAGCCTTGAGAAGCTTCATGTTAGATTTTAATTTTAAGATTTATTCATCCTTTGCTTTTAGTTGACATATCATGGTGTTTCTTTCCTTTCCTGCTTCATCAACCTATCCTTCTATGACTTCCAATGCTTCCATTGTCTTCTTAGCTCCTTGTGCTTGTTTTTTGGCTTCTTGTAGTTGAGATTTGAGAGAAGAGACCTCTACCTTTTACTGACCAATCTATTCTTCAAGTTTCTTCAAGCTCTTGTGCATTCGTTCAAGTTGACTTGACAAGGTGTCTTCCTTATTCTTTTATTTATTCAATTGATTTGTCATAGATATGACTTCTTCATGATTCTTTCCTTTCCTTTGATGAAATTCCTTCTTAAGCTTGGCAAGCTCTTCATCCCTTTCTTGTACTTGAAGCTTGATGAGGTCAACTTTCTTCCTTGTTTGATCTTGGTCACTAACTAATGCTATATTCCTAAGTTCCTCATTTTCCTTTTTCAAATATTTAATCTCTTCCACGGTAGTCATACTTCGAGAGAGGAGTTCTTCTATAAAATCTTTTTCATTCTCTTCATCTTCTAGGTCTACTTTAGCCTTAATGTCATCATTCTCATTTTCAGCTTCTATGATGGGTTCTGGATTTCCTTCTTGATTTCCATCATCTTCTTGACTGTTGGTCATGGTCAATGCCCCTTTTGAGTGAAGGTCATGAAGTTTGTCCTATATACCCTTAGCTGATGAACATTTTCCTAGATTGTTCTTTACAGAATCAGGTAGCCTATTCAAGATTGCCTTCATTGCTTTTTAACTGTACTCCTTGGATTTTTCATCGATCCTACTATCAGCAATCATTGATTTCTAGATTTCAATGCCTTGAGTCTGTAAGAAATTCCTCATTCTTGCTTCCCATATATTAAAGTTCCCATTGAGCCGTGGAGCCTCCTCCAATTGATTGTCTTCTATTTTAGTAGTAGACGGAGACACATCCTTAAGAGGATTGGAGACTTTCTTCCTTGACTTCACCATTTGTGTTCTAAACATCAACCTTCAAGCTGTTAGGCTTTGAATGAAGGTACTGGCTCTGATACGAATTGTTGGAAATAATGAGAGGGGGGTGAATCAGTATTTCTTTTACTGACTATTTCTTTTCTTTTCTTTTTCTTTTTTCTTTTTTTTTTCTTTTTTTTTCTTTTTTCTTTTTTTTTCTTTTTTTTTTTTTTAAGAATTCAGACTTTTGTGATCCATAATCTTGTTTGTGAGAATAATTTCAGCAAAATCACATAAAAAATCATTTGTCGATGTGTTTCGAACCAACCAGTGTGGTTCATCGTCATGACAAGTTGAAGATCCAAACTGAGCGATGCGTTAAATAGGGACATCAAGTCATTCCAACAACTAAATTTGACTAATTAACAGTTAAATAGGACCTCTAACAGCTAGGTTTGACCAGGACCTAAATTTTATTTAATTATTTAATTATTTTATTTATCTCTTTATATATTATTATTATAATTATATAAAATATATTTAACATTATATTAATTTATTAATGTTTTAATAACAATATTACTAATATTAATATATATATTTGTTTCCATTATATAATACTAATATAATAATAATTATTATTTTATTTAAATAATTAGAATAAATATAATTGTAATATTATTATCATATACCCATTTATTATTAAGAGGTAAGAATTTAATTTTCTAGAACTTAAAGTAATTAAATATTTTATTTATATATTTATTTTGTTTATCCATTTATCTAATATTAATCATATTAAATATATTCTATAATAACATATATTTACCATATGAATAAAATTCTTTTAATCATATTTAGTTAATATATTATTAATAATGTTAATCTTTACCATTATATCAATATATTTATTCAAATTAATTGGTAAATATTATTATCACAAATGAAATTTCTTATCTAGAACCTAATTAAAACTTAGAAACTATTATTCTTATTTTATTTACATATTTATTTATTTATTAATATCAATATTGTTAATCTTAATATCACTATTATGATAAATTTATAAAACTATAAACTACTATCATGTTATTAAGATAACGTTATCATAATATTAACTCCAGGCTAATATTACTAGTTCATAATCTGAGTAATCATTTTTATTTATTTATTTTATTCATAGGACTCATATTATTATTATTACAGGGCTATTTTTGAACTATTTATAATAGCCCAAGTTATAACTAAATCAAAAGGACAATTTCATATTCAAGGATAAGGGTTCAAGAGATTCAGATAATATTAACTATAATTCAAACCAGATAAAGGGAGGATATGGATAAAAGAAAAGTAGGAATGAGGAGGCTTAGGAAGATAGGGTTGGGATCCAGCAACTAATAATCTTCCAGCACTCATCCCTATTAAGATTAACAGGCCTTTTTTCGATTTCAAGGGCCTCTCTAAACTTCCGATGGTGAAACTGTGCAACTTTTGCAATGACACGAGCCTCTTCAATACAAACATGATGCTTAGTCTTCTTGGCATGCTCTGTAAGGGTCGAGGACTTGGCCCTTCCATGCCTTAAGTCAACTGAATGTTCATTAATCCTTTGATTAATAGAGCGACCGGTCTCACCAATGTATGGTGTCCCACAGGAACAGGGAATGACATAGACGCCCTTCATGTCTTTAGGGTCGATAGGATCTTTTACAGATCTCAGAGAGCCACGAATGGTATTGACTATTTCTTTACCTATTAAAACATATATGTTTAGAACACAAGATGAACAACAAGAATAAATTATTTTATTAATATAATCTTTGTAGTAAAATAGATACAATATATAGATGGTTGCAATCAGTTTCCAAGCACCAACCTGGACTTTTGTGAGGCTCCAACTTCCGAGCTCCAACTCTATTTTTCCAAGGCACCAATCTTGGACTTAGGAGCACCAACTCCCAAGGACTTCAATCCTTCCAGTTCCTAAGACACCAGTCCCAAGGACACCTATCCTTCCTATATTTGAGGCATCAAACCCACGAACTCCTATCCTAATTACTTCTGAGGCACCAGCCCCAAGGGTTCCGACCCAATCTTGTTAAGACACAATTGATAGTAATGTTCTGCTCTCAGAACTCTTCATTACTGAGTTCTGTCTATTTACAATTTCATTGTAGTGTCCATGCTATAGCATCAATGACAACCAATCTTCTTATGAAGGAGTCATTACAAATCTTCATACTACCCACATAGAGTCTCCAATAGCCTTCATGACCTCTGATAATGTCTTCACACATCTTTAGTCACTCTACTGTTAGCTGCACTGAGCTCTACATAAAGAACAACTTTCTGTTCAAGCATCTATTCTAATGTCACAGTGAATGCTTCAGCAAGACTCCTTCTCTTCTGGCTACTTCTCCCTTCAAACAATGTTAGACGAAAATATTTTTTCACTACATAGCATAGTTATTCTTCACATTCCATTGAATGCATGATTAATTCATCATAGGTTTGAGTCTTTCACAAGGTGATATAATCAGGAGAGATGGTCTTCCTTTGAGTGCCTCCTTTCCTGTTGGTCCTTTGGCCATTTCCTATTCTGCTAGACACTCTAGCTGCCTCTATCTCCTCCAGCCTATTTCCAGAATGTTAAACCACCTTTTTGTTCTCTGTTTTTCCTATTTTATTCATTCCCCATGCCTCTGTCTATCAGTTCTACTTTCCACCGCCTCTTTGGCTTCCTCCTCGGTTGTTGTTGTTTCCTTTAACTCGGTTGATCTTTTGGCTTCCCTCCTTGGTCGTTGTGGCTTCCTCTGCACTAGCTTTCCATTCATATTCCTATATTTTCAGTCGCTATGTGTCAAAAATGTGATAGGGCCCTATTTTTATTCATGATAACAGGCATTCATAGAGAGACTATACCAATTAGGCAAGCCCCTGCTTACCATGTCACCATTGCAATTGCAATTTGCTTGATTCGGCCTACCAAACTACTATTCATGCCTTTTGAACTATCGGGAGTGTTATTATATGCATTTTGGCCCTTTAGACCCCAAGCAATACATTTTTGAACTACATAGGAAATATGAACAAAAATAGGTGAAAATGCTAAAGTGCAGACTTTAAAAATTATTACACCCGCATCTATACTATATTGGGTCCGCAGTGTAATCACAATCGATGTTCAAGGCTTCTCGGGCTTTTCCTTTATATTTCGGTCTTTACACCAAAAACCACAAATTCATTGAAAAACCTTTATACACGAAACTCAACCCTTATATAGTTGGGTATATAAAGCCATCCGGTCCGGCTGTGTCATCACAATTGGTGGTTCGCGGCTTCTGGAGGTCCTTTAAATGTTGGGCCCATGACATTTCTGATAGCCGACAGTCAATCCACCTATGGATGTGATATTGTATTGAACCATCTTATAATGTTGCATCAGGGCCAGTCTTGCAATTGCAATCAGCGTTTTGGTGAGGACAGCCCATTGGGCATTATTGCGATGGGCGGGTGCGATATACAATAAAAAATTTCATAATGTGCAATGGGTCCGCACATATCACAGTTATATGATATCCATATATATATCGTAGTCGGGGGTTTTTGGGTGATGGCATGGTAGAACCCATTGATTTCCTTGTCACTGATATACATATATATATATGCTGCTCTAATAGTGTATTCCACTACAGCTTAGTATTCCGCCTCCGATAGTGTATTTTCCTATGTATATGCATTTTATGACATCAATAGTGTACATAGCCCTATCTATATCAGTTTTTAATGCCGATAGTGTTAAGTGCATATATAGATGGGTTTTTGCCTCCAATAGCTCCCGATAGTGTGGATTCATACTTTGCTCCTTTTATAGCTCCTAATATCTGTTAAATGCATGCATATATATGTATGCGCTCCGATATGCTCTCCGATGGCTTTGTTTTCTTCCTCTGATGGCTCTATTTGCATCCTCTATTTTCTATCTTCTTCTTTGGCATATATATGACATATATATATGCTCTGTTCTGCTTGCTATGTTTGCTCCTATAGCTCTGATAACTCTATTTTTGCATATATGTGTGTGTGTGTGTGTGTGTGTGTGTGTGTGTGTGTGTCTCCTCCTATGGCTCCTCTTGATTCTTCTTGGGCATGTATTACATGCAACACTCCTTCGATCTAGCTCCTCTTGCTCCAATGTGGTTACTCTAGCTATCCTGATGGCCTTGCTCCTGTCTCTTCATGGATCTGTTCTGCTTCCCCTTGGCTCCATATCATCATCTAGTATCTAGAATATTGCCACATTGACATCAATGACAACCTAGGTCAACAATACTCCTTTTTCCCATTGACATACCTTAGAATCCTTTTCATCACTTGCCAACGTGTTTCCTTGGGTTTCTCCATGAACCTCGACACCAAACTCACTGCATACATTATATCCAGCCTAGTGGTAATCAAATACATCAAGTTGCCTATCATACTTTCGTATAATGTCGTATTGACTTTGTTGTTGCAATCTTCTTTGCTCAACTTCAACCCCATGACAGTTGGAGTTGGTGTGGGCTTGCTGTTCAACATATTAAACCTCTCCAAGATGTTTTCCACATACATTGCTTGAGAAATAAAAATTCCATTTTCTATTTGCTTCACTTCTATGCCCAAAAAATATCTTAACAACCCCAAGTCAGTCATTTCAAATTCATTCTTCATGACTTGTTTGAAATCAGTGAAGGGGAAATCATCACTGCCTGTAAAAATTAAACCATCTACATATAAGATGACAATAAGAATCTTACCATCGCTCTTTTTGAGAGTAGGCTTATCGTCACATTTGTCCAAACCATTTTCCAACAAGTATGGATATATCCTATTGTACCATGCACACGGTGCTTGCTTTATCCCATAAAGAGCTTTCCTCCACTGATACACTTTGTCTTCTTGGCCTTCTACCTCATAACCAGGAGGTTGTGCAACATACACTTCCTCTTTCAACACTCCATTCAAGAACGATGATTTTACATCCATTTGATACACTTTCCATTTATGTTGCACGACAATCACCACAATTGTATGCATTGTCTCCATCCTCACGAATTGCGTGAATGTCTTCGCATAATATCTTCCATGTTGTTGCTTGTAGCCTTTGACAACTAGCCTCGCTTTACGCCTTTCAATCTTGTTGTTAACATTTCTCTTGGTCTTATAGACCCACTTCACTCTAATGACTTGTTTTCCTTGTGGAAGGTAACTCCCATGTGTCATTATTTTCTATTGCTTCTATTTCTTCCTCCATTGCCACAACCCATTTTTCTTCTTTGACTACATATTCAGAATGGATTGGGTCATCTACATGACAAAATAATGCAAATAAGGAATTAATACCAACATTGCTATCAACTTCATCTTTCTCGTAAATCTCATTTAAATTTCTAAATATTGGTCTTCTTGTGTTTGTTGAATATGGACTTGACATGTCACTTGGCATTCTGCTTTGTAGCGTGCTTGGAGAACCACTTGGTTGACTGTGTGACACTGTCATATTATTTGCTAATGGTGTTGCTTGTTGCCTATTTTTTTGTGCTTCAATAGCCATAGAGGGAGTCACTATTGAAGAATTTCTTGTTGATGTCAATTCCTCTTTGTCCTCATGTGGTATACATGCTTTGACATTGACTGTCTTCTCTAAACTTCCATCCCATGCTTCCCCTTTTATGGACTGCACATCTCTGCTAATTATCACCTTCTTGGAGAATGGATTGTAGAGTTTGTATGCCTTGGATTCATCATTGTATCCGAAAAATATAGATTTATCCCCCTTGTTGTCTGACTTCTGCCTCAACTCATTTAGGACATGTGCATATGCAGCACATCCAAAAACTCTCATGTGAGTGACACTATGCTTTCTTCCACTCCATGCCTCTTCAGGAACTATGTTTTGGATGCTTTTGGTTAGACATTTATTCAAGGTATATGTTGTACATTCAACAAATTCAGCCCAAGAATCATTTGGCAAATGCTTTGCCTTCAACATACTGCTTTCCATTTCCATAATGGTCTTATTCTTCCTTTCCACCACGCCATTTTGTTGAGGTGTATATCTTGTTGTAAATTTCTTGCAAATTCCATGTTCGATACAAAAATGTAGGAAATCATTAGAGATGTATTCGCCACCTCTATCAGTCTTGAGGACTTTGATATATTGTCCACTTTGCTTCCCATCAAGAGCTTTGTATTGGTGAAATAACTCAAACACTTCACTTTTATATTTTAAGAGATAAACCAATGTCTTCCTTGTGTAGTCATATATGAAGGTCAATAAATAGTGGCTACCACCAATTGATGGTGTTTGCATTGGCCCACATAAATTTGAGTGGACAATCTTCAAAGGTGCCTTTGCCCTTACTAACTTTCCTACTAGAAATGTCTCTCTATGTTGCTTGCTCAGGATACATCCTTCACATAGGTTGTCCAGTTTTTCTATGAGTGGCAATCACTTCACCATGCCGGCCCTATGTAGCAAATTCAAACCTCCAAAGTTGAGATGTCCAAATCTCAAATTTGATAACCAATTTTCATCTTTGACCTCTACATGAAAGTTTATTTGTATGACAGCTACATACTTTCTTCCATCCTCTTGTGAGTTCATTGATAGTTGTGCCTTTTCACCTTCTTCTTTGAAATATGATCTTATCTTTAAGGGAAACATTCTATTGTTTGTCATCTGACCCTTTTCAATCATCTGTCTTCTTGGAGGCCTATCCAAAATTGTGCACACATCATTTTTCAAGAAGAAATTGTAGCCCTTTTGCATGAGATGTCCAATGCTTATAAGGTTATGCTTCAAAATGGGGACAAAGTAAACATATGAGATGTACTTATTCTCCCCCTTCTTTGTGAAACCCTTACACCCGACACCAACCAATGTTCTATAATGGATAGTGAAAAATCACCTAAATTTATGAACTCAAAGAAGATGCAAGGGAAAATAGTTGAACACCCAAAAGGTTGCGCAAGAACCCTGGTATCAATTTCTAATCACAGCAAGCCAAAAGAATAACTAAATCATTGTAACTAGAATAAATAGCATAACAATAATAAGAATAATAATATGAATATGCTAATAACTCTACTAAAAGGGATTATCCATAAGATCACCTCGTCGCATGAGAAAAGGGTACCAAACTAATTGTTCCAAGAGTAAAAAATACTTGTTTTCATCAAGGATTGCAGAGCAAGTTTGGTAGCAAGATAGGAAATAATGAGCTAGCTACTTGCGAAATTAGCAAGGGAGAGTGGTTAGCCTCTAACCACCTCCTCCACATTTAACCTTCAAAATAACCCTAATTCTCCATAACCATAGATTTAGCATTAGAATCACCAATGGGATCACATCACCACAAGACACAAATTAAGTCTTTTCGAGAGGGTTCTTGACAATTTAAGGTATTAAAATTATACATATGGTACCAAAGGAATTGTGATAAATTACATATACATATACAAGTCTTATATATGACATTATTCAATGAAATGTGAAGCATTACACCATGACATCTGAATGGATCAGATTACCCTCAGTCCTAATTAAATTAATTGCATGACATAACATTGTATTTTAAATATTGAATATGTGACCTTAAGTCTCATTAGGAAATGTGTAATTCTGAATGTGCAGTTATAACCTTTAACTCACCATTATTTTATATAGAAAATAAGTAATAAAATGATGTCAAATATAAATTTAAATAGTAGTTAATATGATGGTGACTTGCTAATAAACATATATTAAAAAAATTGCTTGTAGGGTGATATGTTTTGGAAACACATGTTCTCAACCATGTCTCCATGTGTCTTTGAATGGTTTAGGTGCACCAAAGTATACATTCGAGAGGTCTACATTTGATAATTTCCAATGCCAAATAATTAAGGCAATGCATTATCCATACTAGAAGACATAAGATAAAAGTATAAAGAATCATGTGCAATGACAATGGATTGCTACAAAGCATAAATATTGATACACCATCAAATGTGCATAAAATATCAAAGTTGTTCAAAAAATGATTACCACCTACACTCTTGCACCAATTTACATTTTTTCTTCCCATGGCTTGGAGAACTTGAAAATTTGGGCAATTCATTGTGTTACTTGTACAACCTGCATCATAACTTAATATAAAATTTTAATAGTATTTTCTAGATATGCTTTAAACATTGAAAATTACACACTAGCATTTCATTTTCATTTTATTTGTTGGAGATATGAAGTCACTACTTTTATAATTAGTTATTAAAATAGTAATCCCTAATAGTATCTCCATAGTAATATTAATTTTTATTATAATATAAATATTATTTACTATGATGTTATTTAAAATGCAAATTTTTGAGGAGTTTTTTTTTGATCTAATATTATTATAAGCATTGTAACTTTAAATTGATTTATTATATAAATAAAAAATCAACCTAATTCGGAAAATAAATAAAATTATTTTGATCTCCTTACAAAACCGTAAAGAAAAATGTAAAATTAATAAATAAAAAAATAAATAATAAATAATTTTTAGTCAAAACTAGCTGTTATTTTCTAACTGCCAATTAGTTGCTCTCTTCATCTATTTATTTCATTGCCTAGATCGTATTCATCATTTTGTATTGAGGATGAACCACACTAGTTTGTTTGAAACACATCTACGAGATTATCTCCTATGCGATTATTTCCGAAAGATGTTATGATGCTTATCTTCTAAAACTCATACATTGTCAATCTCATTTTCCTCTTTTTGTCAATACCATTATAATATAGTAAGTGACACAATTTCTAAACTATTTGTTGGATATATTTTAGCAATTTCATTTTTTCGTATCACTATTTTCACAATCTAATAAGTGGTTTGTAGTTTTCAAATACTCTCTCACAA
>APFE031431775.1:143696-158921 GCA_000404065.3 Pinus taeda | reverse complement strand
TTTTGTCGAAATGAAGCGAAATGAAGGGGATAGGGGGCTTCTAAATTCTTGGGGAAATTTTTGGGAGTGGGGAGGGATGTTAGGAAGCAGGGGAAATTGGAATCTCAGAGATTGAGTGAGGGGAAGGGGTCCAAAAGGGCAAATCACAGGCCAAACCTAGAAAATTGCCAGGTTGTAGCTAGAAACTAGGGTTTGTGCAAAAAATGAGGATTTTGGGGAATCTGAGTGTTGGGGAGTGTATGATATGGTACTTTAAGGATAGGGGAAGGTGTATGAACATCAGGAAACAAGTTTTTCCATTGATTTGACTGTCCAGGAGAAATTGGCTTCAAACCCTAGGAGAGGGAAATGAACTTGCCAAGGCACAACTGAAGCATGAACAAGATGTAAAATGACTCATTAGACACTGACATGATAATGAAAACCCTATGAATGATGATATACTCAGCTGAATAGTGACATAGATTGGAATTTGGGCAACTTTAGAAGGAGTTAAAGCAAACCCTAGACCTAATGCCTAGTGACCAAATTTTGCTTGAAGACTCACTGAAATGACAAAATTTGACCTTAACACTCTGAAACCACTTTTTAAGAGCATATTTGATCACTAGAGGAAGGATGGAAAGACTGACACTAACAGGATCCATGTGGTATGAGTTTTCGTACAGTTTCTCCTTCTGTAATTATATGTTTATATGTTTAATGTATGCCATCAATCATTTCATTTCTTCTAGTTGAATGCTTTCAAGTTTGATAGGCAGAATTCATTGCATCAGTGCTCTGCCTTGTGAAACCATTCACCATTTCATGTTTTCTACAATCTAGGAAGGATCCATGATTGTAACATGCCCTTCTTAGATTCTCACTAGTCTAAAACATCTTACCCCATGAAGCCTAAAATTTCTAAAGCCTATGCCTACCTTGCCCCATAGAACACCCTACATTTCTGACCTAATTTCCCAAACCTAAACTTCCCAGCTCCTCCTGATCTGGCAAAACCCCTACACAATCCAATCAAAACTTTCATGCTACTATACCTAGCCTAAAATACTTTACTTGATCTAGTCATCTTGACTTATATCTTTATGGATAGAGCCCTCTCCTAGCCTAGTAGGGCTAGCTACTTGGCTAAGTGTGGTTTGTGGTTACCCTGGCATTGCCTTCCTTTAGCCTGAGGTTCAATCCAGGTGATAACACATAGGAAGATTCTTCTTGAATAGAGAAGAATCCACAATAACCTTCTTTTTCAATCTAACCAACTCCGATTCACAATGAGGATAATTTTTTGTTATCTGAATGGTACACTGATAATGTGCATTTTCTTAAAGATTTTGATTGTCCATCTGAATTTACAAAGAATCAATGTAAAACATTAAAGTTGAAGGCGATAAAATACTGTATTATCAATGCAAATATTTATTGTAAGGATCCACTCAATATCCTTTTACTTTTCTTAATATAAAATGAGACAGAAGGAATCATTGATCAATGTCATGCAGGTATTTGTGGAGGACACTATGCTTGGAGGGCTACAACATACAAGATTTTAAAAGTAGGATTTTATTAGCCCACATTGTTTACACAAATAGGAGCAACGGTTAGAAGCTATACCAAATGTCAATTGTTTGCTGGAAACATATATTAGTAGCACTTCCTCTATTTCAATTACTAGTTCAAGGACCTTTCCTACAATGGGGATTGGATTTCATTAGGGAAATTAATCCAACATCAAGTATCTAGCACATATGGATATTGACTACCATAGATTAGTTTACCAAATGGGTAGAGGAAATTCCAGTTAGAAATGCAACTGATACTATAATTATTAAATTTATTGAAGAGAATATACTATCTAGGTTTGGATTCCCCTAACAAATAGTTACAGATAATGTAGCAACTTTGAACAGTGTCAAGATGATTCAATTTTGTCAGAAATATCAAAATTTGTTGCATCTTTCTACCCCTTACTATCCACAAGGAAACGGACTGACAGAGTCCTCAAACAAGAGTTTGGTTAAATTCATTAAGAAAACACAAGAGGACCACAAAAGGAATTGGGACATCCATTTCATATATGCAATTTGAGCAAACAGGATCTCTCCAAAGAGATCAATAGGTAAATCTCCTTTTCAGCTTGTTTATGGCAAGGAAGCCATATTTCCTACACATATAGATTTTCCTGTCATGAGGTTTTTACAAGAAGAAAATTAAGAACTTGATGATTTTTCTAGAAGAATAATTCAGATTATAGAACTTAATGAAAACATAGATGTAGTTCATTATAAGCCTCAGAAATATCAGAAAAAATGAAAAGTTTGTTTTATCTAAAGGCTAGAGAAAGATATTTTAAAGAAGGAGATTTAGTGTTAAGATGGGATGCTAGAAGAGAGGATAAAGGGAAACATGCAAATTCTAATAATCTTTGGCTTAGAACTTTTAGCATTGCAGAGGTTAAAGGCAATAATACTTTTATCCTGGAGAACTTGGAAGGAGATTATTCCTCATTGCCTGTCAATGGGAAATACTTGAAGCATTATATTCAATATTGAGGACTTCCTCATTCATTCATCATTTTTACATCACTAGAGTGTTTTATTTTACATGAAGTGTGTAATTTTTTTCAATAGAGACTCCATTAGTCCGAGGAGAAGGCACATGGATCTGCAAGTTCTCTACATCCTACAGGAGGAAGCAGTCCCTAGTTGGAGCTGATGTTGTAACATATTTGGTTTTGATAAGTTATTTCTTATTTATATAAGAGGGTATAAAAATAGAATAAAAAATGAAAATGAAATATATAAAAAATGATGAAATGAAACCCCATCAAAAGAAAAAAATTGTATTAGTGAGAAAATTTAAATGCCACTAGAAAAGAGTAAATTTACATTGAAAATAAAGTAGGGTTTTGTGTGTAGCTTATTTACAATGCCACAAGTTGATGTTTTGATTTGAATCATATAGTTTAACCATGATCAAATAATTTAAATTTATGTCTCTATATTAGTGAATAAGTTCACCAAATTGTTTAATATTAGTAGAACATGATTAAATAGGATAGAATAGAATAAAATTTGAGCTGATATGCTCAAAACATGGCCAAATGATGTATTAGAATAGGGTGAGATTAGGATTAGGGAAAATAAATGGCACTAGATCAAATGCACCAATGCATAGATATTTTTTGCTTTAATTAGGGTTTATTGTATAAACAAAGGTTTATAAGGTTTATATTAAAGTCATAAAATGACAAAAGTATCCTGTCGTGAAGCGTTATCAAGTGGATACTTTTCAACAGTGATCCTCTTTCCTGCCCAGATTAACAGCGGGGAAGCCATTTTGCACCCCCTTCTACCATTTCACGTTAACAGAAAGGGGAGGGGGAGTCCAGAAAGTGCTTTCCTTAATCTGCGGGCCCATTGCAATGTGTCACCTCCTCATCACTTCACACCTACCCCACCCACAATACCACTTACCACTACTCCCCCTCTGAAATCCACTCATCCCATCTGATATATATGCCACTCCACCAACGGCTATTGCCATTTCCTACACTTTATTCTCACTAATCATTTTCCTCACATAGTCCTATCCGTTCTCTTATCCATTACACTCATACCCATTTCTCCATCCTTTCTCCCCATACTCATTACCCGCTTCCCATTGTCCATTAATACATACTAATCCCGTAGGATAACAATGGAATATTAATGATAATCTCTATGTTGCTATAAATAAACCCTCCATCCCTTTCATGCGACTCCCTTGTTTTTATCACCACTATTTGAATTATAGGTTTTTAAAGCTTGGCTTTGGTTACATTTTGTCACAGATTGTGCCTATATCTCAAGTTGATAGTGCACTCACCAGTTTTTTACAGGGACTTCTCTCCATTTAGGTATCCATTTCATCATTATCCTGTTACTTTTCTTCCTTATCTATTAAGATATGGAACCATAAATAAAGGACCAGACCTATAGTAGCAAGACCCTTGATTAAGAAAATTTAAAATCGACGGATACCCTAGATCTTCCACATCCCCTTAGCTGACCAATTTTTAAAGATTGTGGACACAAAGTGGGAATTCGATATTTTCGAATTGCACCATCGGTTAAGACAGACCTATCAGGCTTCAAAGGATGAAATTAACCTATGGGAATCCCTATTTCCCGTGTTCATGTTTCCTCAAACTCATCCATTTCTTGATCTAGTTATGTGGTGTCAGGCTAGGTATAATCCCTTGCAGAGAACTATGGTAGCTCACAATGGGGACATTCTCATATCTATCACACTTGAAACCATAAACAAAATGTTTATGATTCCTTAGAATGACTCCGTTAGCCATTTTTCTACTACTGTCCTCATGGATCCATATCGTAAGCTTACATTCCCCCAACGAGCTCAAAGTTTTGAGATCTTTCTTCCAGAAGATGGTGAGCTTCCAAAAAAGAACCCTCCATATCTAGCCTCAATGTTTCTTGAAAGAGCTAAACACATTATCTCTCTATTTTCTTTCTTGTTAGGTTACCAGACATAATAATGGGTATATGAATGTATCTTGGGTTATCTATCCATCTTCTCCAAAGAACAAAAGCCAACATTCATGTATAATTACCGTCAATTTTTGGCTGAAAATATGCATGAACGGTTAATGAAAATCACTACTGAGGGTGTATTAAAGTATTCTTCTGTGTTAGTTCATATGCTCCTTTTTCAACAAGGAGACATGCTACCAATAAACTTAGACAAATAGGATGATCAACAAATAAATCAATCAGTTACGTAGTACACCTCATTAGTCAGGAGAAACTCAACTGAGTTTAAATTTTCAGATTTCATTGACTGTTTCATTTATCTAGTTGCATAGATTCTTAGCAGCCAGAGTGAACCAAGAATCAACTTGGAGATCAAAAGGGTCTTGCACCTATGTGACCAAGCTAAAACTGGAGACTGGAATCTTTACTAGAATTACAAATAAATTAGGGTATATGGCTATGAGTTAGCTCCATACAAATTTCCCAAATATGTTCTAGTGAGAATTTTCTCTCTGTAATAACTTATGAAAATGATCAACATGGGTGAGCTACATTTTGTTTTAGGGAAATGAAAATATTAGTTCAAGATCAAGTCCTAGGTGGGAGCCTTTATTTTTAATACTAGAGCAACGAGAATGGAATCAGATTCAATTCTCAAGCAAATGGGATTTCAACCAAGTTTTACCTAGTTTTATGAGCCATTCAATATAATCACTAATTGAAGGGTGGAACTTAAAGCCACATCTTATAATCGCACTCCAAGGCTAGATATTGAGAAATATAGGAATCAAGAACATTGGGAGGAGAATGCACTTTAGGAAGCAGAAGAGAAAATTATACCTCCTTCTACCCTCCAGACTCCCACTTCTCAAAGTAAGCAGGATAAGAGGCTGAGAAAAGAAGCATCATCTTCAACAAAGGGTGCAAAGGAGTTTCTCATTTATTAGAAGAAAAATAACACTGACTCTAAATGTAATAGTGTTCAAGGTTAGAAAGAGCCCATACTTATTAATCTGGATGATTCAGAGGTCTCTACAGGATTAGATGAAATTGTCCTTAACACTGTTCAATTTCACATAATTTATTGGAAATTACACAGTCATCATGAGTAGATGAACAAGAGAAATCAAACATTTTCTTTAATTTTCTTGAAATTAAGAAAAAGAATGAATCTCTGAAGGCGAATGTCTATGCTAAATTCTGGAAGCAGAAATCTACTTCACAACATAGATTGTTGACAACATTTGACATTGAAAAGGGAAGGATGAAAATGGCATTCTTATGGGCTCAATTGCATTTCCTATAGGCTTCTTCAAAGTATAAGAAAACCATCTTTTCTTTTGATGCAAATCAAATACATCCTATTGACCAAATGGACATGCATAGAGAGTTTGGGGAGATTCTTTTCTCTACCATGACTAACATGGCCATGGCACTATTAAAGTTGAGAAAAACTCTTTCAAATGTATAACCACAGCTAAAGATAAAGAAGATATCCTCCTTAGCAAAAGGATAATAGGGTCAAATCATTAGAAGATTTAGTGATTAATATTGGATATGATCCTACTTATGTTAAAGCTGAAGAGGACATCATCAAGAATAAGAATACAAACATCACAACACTAAAGAAGCAGCTCAAATTACCTTCTACAGAGGATCCCCAAACCAAGGAGATTGAAGAAATTGAATGACACAAAGAATAAATTCTCAAAATAATCATTGAGTAGAATATACAAATAAAGAAGATGGAGGAACAGATAGAAACTTTTCTCAAAGAAAAAGAACAACCTGCACAACTGTCCATATCTCTAATTACAACTATACCAATCATAGTGGTAGGGACAATATGGAAATCAACATCAGCAACAATAGAGTCTACATCAACTACAGGTGATCTGAATAAATTTATACAGGAGTTGTCTCTCCAGAGACAAGAAAATGAAAAGCTTCAAAAGAAATTCAAAAATTTGGAGACACAAAAGATAAAGAATGATACTCTTTATGTTGAAGAGATGCAAAAGACCCACAAGCTGACCAAAAAAATTCAAGAGTTGGAATATGAGTCATTAATGACTCAGACCAATCCAAGGAAAACATTTAGGTAGATATAAGTCAAGCTATAACTCAAGTTTGGCCCTCTATACAGATTATTTTTGAATAGGAAGAGCTTATTACTAGATGCCAGACAACTATTGAAGAGGTCACAGAAGCCCTTAAAGATAAACCAAGTGAGGCCACATATATGATTAAGGTGCCCAATTGAAAAACTAGAGATAAATTAGAAGAAATTCAGATTGCTGATAGGACAGAAACCATTCTTGATATTAATAAAGTTTTGTAGAGGAAAAATCTCATGACTCAATTGGAGACAAAGTGCCAGACTTTGAAAACTGTTGTCCAAAGGTCTCACTTTAATTTCAACTTGCTCAACCAAAGAAAATTTCCAGGATTAGTGGCACCTAATGATAGATTGATCAGTTTGGAGGAGTATTTCCAAAAGCTTTACACAATTGCAACTGATAAAGCTAAATTTGTAGGTATCAAAGGTCATTTTATAGGGAAGGATTTCTTAGAGGCTTTGAACTTTGATTTAATGATAAAACATGAAATTAAACATATCTTTGTCAATGAGCCTACTTTTGAAAAGTATACCAAGCTGGATGAAGTCTACAGGAAATTGATCAAGCTTTCTATACCAAGTGAAGATAGATGGGATTACCTGTGTGAAATCATTGAGTAACTTTCACCACCAATTAATTTATAGTAAGGCTGCACATTTTGGGGGCCAAATCATCAACAAATTCCTTGAAGATAGTGCTAGAAGCTTAGCAGTTTTTTGATTCCTATAATTTTTTTATTATTTTTATATTTTGTTAATGATCTTTCTAGAAAATCAATATTTTGTATAAATAACTCTTCCTTCAAGTTATTATGGTTTGAACCCTTGGATGAGATTTTCAAAGAAAAATTATAATCAAACTGGGGATTGGATTCAAATTAATGAAAAGATTCTGGATTTTCCTCAATTGGTTTTTTTCCTTGTGAGTTTTTATCATGTTTTCATTTCATTATGTTATTGTTCATGTATTTAAGTTTTAATAAAGAACACCGGGTAAGATTAAACTGAATGTCAGTTTATCTGAAATCATTGCTGAAGTTATAATCAATAATTAGAGATTAGTTTATAAAACTATCTATTGTTAGAAACTCCTCTATATATATAAATTGTCACACCCATCCTCATAAAATCAAATACATTTTGTGAGCACATAAACATGGTTTACCTTCACTCTCTATTATAATTAACTAAATACTCAGTTTGAATATTAAGTAAGTTATAACCATTTCAAATCTTCTATTCATTCAACTAAAAATTAATTAACTGCTTAGAGGTAAACAAACATCCCTTTCAGTAAATTCAACATTGTTTAGGTTTAAGCACATGTCTTTAACTGTTCATAACATTGGTCATCCAAAAAACCTTAAAACAACAAAACATTTTAGATGCTCTGGCATGATTAATTAACCTAGAATTATATAAGAGTACAACACCTATCACCTGGAGCTGTGAAATGCATAGTTACTGGGCCCTATCACTCATGCTGTCACTTGTCCCGGGCTTAGTTCATGGATAATAATGCATCATATTAGACTAGGAAGTTTTCGGATTGAGCTTGTCCTATCATGAGTGAATTTTAGGAAAAGGTACATTATCAAGTCGTGGTGAGATGATGAAGAAGGAGAAGAAGGAAGGAAGCATGCCTAAATACTCACTTGTATTTGAATGGACAATGGGACCTACCAAGAGCAAGCGAAGGAATAGAAGTGTGCAACCACCTTCCAAGACCGAAGATCATTGAAGACCCCACATTACCAAGCTATGTGGAGGAGAAGAGAAAGGATATCTAAGAACACATATAGCACTCAGTAACAACATTGACTTAACAATGTTGCATCATCAAGCTAGTCCATGTCAGCAGTGTAATGTCAATCCATGTCATGAGTTTGTCATATGCCACATCACTATTGTGGGTCATGTATATTTTAAACCAAATGTATTATAATGTTGAAGTCCAATGGACACACATGAATATGAAGAGTCATGTAAGTTGAAAATTCATAGGAATTTGAATAGTCATGGGGGTAATCAAAGAGTCACAAGGGGTAAGAATCACCCCTTGGTTATATATTGTTGGGATAAGGTACCCTAGGGTCGATTTTGGGGTTAAAAGCCCAAGTTTTGGGGTAGAAAGCCCAAGTTTTTGTATGTAAAGTGTAAAGTCTCCATATTTTGTGGTTGTGGAGGGTGAAGATGTAAAGTGTCATAAAGGGTTTCCACCCTTCGGTTATGTATGTTGTGTCAGCTTTAGAAGACTTATCCATGGTCTGCGGACCACAGGATTGCATAAAAAGGAGAGTCTTAGAAGAGTCTAAGGCAGATTTGGAGTAATAGATGATGCATGTAATGGGTCATTAGCAAAAAGAGGGAAGAGTCTTAGAGTAGAAGAGAGGCTCTACAACTGTAAACACAAAGGCCTAGGGTAGAAGTCCGCAACTAAGTGCGCGGACCCCTGTAACTGAGTGTGCAGGGTAGTTAGAGTCTATAAGAAGATCTGAAGCATTAATAAATAAGATTATTATGGAATTATATATGTTTTGATCTATTTACTTATGTTATGAATGAATGCGATTATGTGATGCTGAATAATGGGTTTATGATTTAATGTTATATTTATGCGTGAATCTTATGTTTACTTTATTATGTTTTTGCAAATAATAATATCTGTTTATGTGAAGAATATCTTAATGCATGTTGAAGTTATCATATACTAAGACGATTTAGGTAAATACAGAGGTGAGGGTAATTACAAAAGTGCATAAGTAGATAAATCCCATGTTTAGGGTTTGCGAAAAACAATCGTCGACCTTTCCGAAGGTCTAGAGACTGATTAAGGGAATTATATCGATAAGCCCTAAAGGGCTTATCGATATGCACAAAAGCAGAGTTAGGGAACAAAACGACATCACTACCATCTCTGGGTGCAGAAGCTTGGTTCCGAAATCCCCCTGAGACTTCAGTGCGCGCTCTGTGGATTGATGCTGAAAGTGCCAGTAGTGTAGGTATTTGGATTTTAGACCCCTATGGATTATTTCTTCTGACTTAGTTACCAGAGAATCCACAGTAAGGACTATTTTTTTGCCAACTTTTCAAATCCCAACCGGGATCCATCATCAGGACCAATTGAATGCTTGATAGAAGAAGAGCTGATTTGAGAGATAAATAGTTAAGAGGAGAGAAAATCAGCTCACCTCTTTACTATTTATCTCTCAAATCAGCTGTTGTTCTATCAAGCATTCAATTGGTCTTGATGATGGATCTCGGTTGGGATTTGAAACATTGGCAAAAAATAGTTCTTACTGTGGATTCTTCGCTAACTAAGTCAGTGTAGGTATTTGTTTGGCTAATTAATGTTGAACCTGGGTTAGGGCCCAATAAGCCAACAAATGGTTTCGTTGCCAACAAAGGTAGCTCATCCCTTCACGATGGCTTGCCCATCCTCTGACATGCATCGCATGCCTTACAGTAAGCCTTAGAATCTTTATGCTGTGTCGTTACAACCATTCGAGAAATGGGCCATTGATTTTGTAGGGCCGATTCAGCCTCCAAGAAAGAAGATAGGTGTGCGGTATATCATCACCGTGACAGAGTATTTGACCAGATGGGTGAAGGCGCAACCCTTGAAGGATAGTACATGGGAAACAATAGAAAAGTTTCTCTTTGAATATGTGCGGACTAGGTTTGGTTGCCTGAAGATTTTGATGAGTGATTGTGGTACACATTTCCTTAATGAAATGATTAGTGCACTGACGGAGGAATTCCAAGTTTATCATCAAAAGAGCACCTCATATCACCTACAGGCTAGTGGAATGGTTGAAGCATTTAATAAGATATTGGACAACACATTGATGAAGGTTTGCAGTGCACAAAGGAATGATTGGGATGTGCACATACCCACGGTGCTATGTGCTTACAAATCTACTTGCAAGAAACTGACTGGATAGACACCCTTCAGGTTGGTTTATGGCATCAAAGCTATGATGCCAATGGACTATGTTGTACCTAGTCTACACATAGTGGCGTTCATAGGAATGGTGGATCATGAAGCCTTGGAAGAGAGGCTCGCGTAGCTGATAGAGCTTGAAGAAGATAGCATTTTGGCTGCCTTCCATCATCACGTTTAGAAGGAGCATGAAAAGGCAGGGCACGATTGGCACATCAAACTGCACATCTTGAAGGTAAACAATTTGGTTTTATTATATGATAGAAAATTTGAAAAATTTCCAAGAAAATTGCAGATGCATTGGCTGGGGCCATATGTCATCAAAGAGATTACTTATGGTGGAGCAGTTTAGCTGGTGAAATTGAATGCATATCCATTTCCTAGAAATGTAACTGGCAGCCAATTGAAGCCATAAACCGAGGATTCGACCAGATGCCTATATGATGGAAGCATAGTCTTAGCACTCCAGGTAGCTGAAAGGAGGGGCGGGACTATAGACTACACTGCTAAGTTGTAGGGCTGTACGACTGGGGGATTTTGCGAGATGGAAGAATGTCACAGCATCAACAAAAGCACGAAGGGAACTGCACTATAGGAGGAGAGACTGCGCAGGGCAGCCATAAAGTGACCGTTATGATCACTATTCATGATTTGATTGTGAGAAAATGGCTAAGTGGAGCAGGGGAGGCGACATTTAAGGCTTAATTTAAATGCGAGAACTTTGAAAACCTACCACCAATCTATTATTTATGAATGAATTTTGGGTGGAATGGTCAGATTTGAATTCAATTTTTCCTATAAATTACAAATGGCTGACCAACGAAAAGCACTTGGCATTCTAAGAGTTGAGGTGTCGAGCTATCGGTTGCACATGAACCCTGTGAGTTTTGAGGCTTTGGTGGCTAGTTCAATGTTTGACAAGTTTCCTAAGGAAGCCCAAAAGCTCGTTAATAACCTGATGTTGATGCCCATGGAAACTGAAAGTGCTGGAGGGTTGATGGCCTCTGACGAAGCTACCCTTGAGGTCGTAAGTGTAGAGATGCTTGCCATAGTACCAAAATCACCGAGGTCATCTAGGTTGAAGTCTACACTAGGAAGAGAGGATTCCAAGACAAAGATGGACAAGAAGAAAGCGACACAGCCGATGCATGAGTTGCCAAGAAAGCACTAGAAGAAAGAGAATCCCACTGCACAGGAGAAAGGCAAGGTGTTCAACCTAGAATTTGATGAGGGCCTCGAAGAAACTAGTATGGGGGTAGAAGACATTGAAATTGAGGTTGTTGACCCTATCTCAAAGCTACCATAATACATTCCTCTACACCGGGGTAAGATGAAGATCCCAAAGGACCCAGACGAGGGAAAGTTTATGCTTAATACACCCTACCACCAGAAAAGATTGTGTTTGAAGGACCACACTTGGCACGTGTCCCCCACCTAAAACTTGAAGATTAGGACTTGGCAAATACGGAGTGGCTCCCCCACCTTGCTACTGATAGTTTCATGTAGAGGGTATCCTATAGGGATTCGGGGGTCACTGTACTGGAGCCGATGAAGTGGATTCATGAGGTGGAGAAGGAAGGATTGTTGAAACTGCTATGGGTGCCACATTACCACCACATGCCCATAAAATTGATAGTTATCAAACAGTTGCTATGACCAGTGCATGATGGGTGCCTTTGGTTGGGGGACCCAAACCCTATAATTGATATGCTGATCCATAGGATCACATGGCTACCTCATTTAGGATTAAATCTAGCCAAGGAATTTGGTATAATGGTGGGCAAGTGTGACCTCACTGAGCGAATGAAGGACAAGTTTAAGCTTGTAAAAAAGCCATGTGGATAATCAATTTAAAGCATTACCGACCCTGCGGTCAAAGTAGCCACCTAGATCTTGGCTTGGAAGATAATGCAAAAGTGTCACACAGATGACGTGCCAGCACCAATAGTTTCATTAGCAGCACAGTGCACGAAGGGCGTACAATTTAACTAGGCACGCTACCTCTACAGCAAATTCCTCGTGAACTAGAGAGAAGAATAGGATCACAACAAGACATTACATTACACATGGTTGTTGCATCAGTTGTGTTGGTCACGTGGAAGTTACCAGAGGATAGTCAGTTCCCTTCAATTGTGACAGATTTTCTAGAAGTAGTGAAGTTTGCTTCACTATGGGCCATGAAGGACCCTAAGTAGGTCTACAAGAGCAAGGTCTTCTAGTTTTTTATGGATATGGGCATCAATATGGCCATCAACCATAGCCAATGTTGTCACCAACTATCTTTGAGCAGTTGTCAGGATACACGGAGTTCAAAGAGGACTTCCACTGTATCTCCATCAGGGCGCGGAAGGATTGAGAACATAAATGGTATGATATTCCATACCTTGTGATGGATGATGCCATAGTAGTGGTCCTCAATCGTTGGCCAACTAAGTGGCGCACAACCTTAGATTTTTTAGCCGGGTCTAGTAAGTCTATAGGAAAGTAAAAGAAGGAAGCAACTCAATTGAAAATGCAGTAGTTGGCTAAAAACTAGAAGAGGAGACTAAGGACGAAGAAAGAGCGGAAGCAGAGTGTGCCACAAAGGAACAACATGACTCTGACAGAAGTCAAAAGTCTTCTTCAGCACAGAAGGAGGAAGAGGAGCAATCTAAATAGGGTTGTCGAGACCAAGAGAGCACCTCCTTCTGGGTGAAGCAAAACTCAGAGCGAGAGAAATAAGGGATGTGGAAGAAGACGAAGGCTACTAAGTTGTCACTCGACCCGATCACCATGACAGAATGTGACTTAGATGACATTGGGGATAAGGTCAAGGATGTGACCATGGAACTGCTAGAGCAGTTTGAGTTGTAGTAGAAGCAAGCCTTAGTGCCTATTCAGATGGGTACATGTGAGCTGTAGATCCAAAGTATTCAACTAGAGGCCTTTGTAGGGCAAGGCAGTGTGGTGTCGACTAGTTTGGCGATGGGGACCACTGGAGCAATGGAGATGGTTTTCGACTTGGATCTTTAGGCTGTTGTGCTACCTAATGGAGCCCTAAGCATGGAGATAAAGGCTGACATGGCTGCTTTAAGGAACAATCGTCTTAACTTTTCCATGCTCCCAAGCGAATTCTTTCACACACTACAAACAGATGTGATTGCTGAGATGAGGGCTCAAGAGTAGCGTGCACTAAATGTCATCAAAGAGAAGGTTAACAATGAACAATTATTCATTGAGGAAACATCAGCAATAGAAATCTGGAAGAAGGTCTAGGAGAGGAAAGAGCATACCACAGTGGTGGTAGCAGAGGCGTGCAGAACCGTCTCAGAACTACACATCCCTGAAGAGGCACCTAGGGAGGCCAAGATTCAGAAGTTGGCTACAGGTGTGCATGATGCTCAGACTGAGATGGGAAAGGTTTAGTTTGAGCTGAACCTCAAAATTACAGAAATCAAGTTGAGGGCATAACCTTCAATGCCACCAGAGGCCAGAGAACAATGTGAGGCAACTATCAAGAATGCAGTTGCTATAGTGGATACTATGGTGGCACATTACACTACACTCTTAGAGCAATCGCTGGAGGTACTTACCAGTCTGCAGGAAGATCCTAACCTGCAGAGGTTAGCAACTGAGGCGAGGGAATTACAGTAGTGGTATGATGAGAAAAGAGTAGCGGCATGTACCGTCGCTATCACAAAAAAATTAGCAAAGCTACAGGAGGCAAAGGAATTGAAAGAACAGACAGATGCAGTGCATCGAAGAGAGGCAGTACTCAAGGCCAGATTGGGGCTTTGGCAAGATGAGGCTTATGTGCTCACCGCTAGTGTTGAGGAAAAGTTGACTAGCCTGCAAAGAACACTATAGAAGATCCAGGCAGATAACGTAGGACTAGCAATGGAGCAGCTGGTAGAGTAGGTTAAGCAGTCAACAATGCAGTGTACTGCTGAAGTTGCAGTGGTGCAAGTGGATTTGGGAGGTCATTGCAGTAAGGTCTTTGTGCTAGTAGAGTGATTCCGGGGTGAGTCACCATATTTGTGTTGGGGGCCTGTTAGGACTGGGTCCCCTAGGGTTTATTTTGGGTTAAAAGCCCATGTTTTGGGGCAGAAAGCCCAAGTTTTTGTATGTAAAGTGTAAAGTCTTCACATTTTGTGGTTGCAGAGTGTGAATATGTAAAGTATAATAAAGGGTTTCTGCCCTTCTATTATGTATGTTGTGTCAACTTTAGAAGACCTACCCATGGTCCGTGGACCATGGGATTGTATAAAAAGGAGAGTCATAGAAGAGTCTAAGGCAGATTTGGAGTAATAGATGATGAATGTAATGGGTCATTAGCGAAAAGGGTGAAGATTCTTAGTGTAGAAGAGAGGCTTTGTAGCTGTGTGCATAGAGGACTAGTGTAGAAGTCTGTAGCTAAGTGCACAGGGTAGTTAGAGTATGTAAGAAGATTTGAAACATTAATAAAGAAGATTATTTTGGAATTATCTGTGTTTTGATCTATGTAGGTTTTTACCCCGTACAGAAATTACCTGCATATGAATTCTAAATCACAGGAAAAATAAAAATGCGAGAGCATACCACATAAAACACATATACACAGAGATTTCCCACTAGATCTCAAAACCGAGACTACCAGCTTGATTTTTCATTAT
>APFE031431775.1:119535-133821 GCA_000404065.3 Pinus taeda | reverse complement strand
AAGCACTTTCCAAGCAGTTGAGGAAATGATACTCACAGAAGCCCCTTCATCAATGATGGTACCAACCATGACCATTCTATAAGCTTGTACAATGATTCTGAATGGTACGCTGGCTGGTAAACAGGGTCTGCCTAGTAGATTCCAGTTGAAGGAAACAACTAGGTTGCTTGGTGGTGGGACTGTATAAACGATCGGATATGACTCTGATGAACTTCCTTCCTGCGGTAAAGGAATGGGAGGACTTCCCCCAAGCTCATCGGAGTCT
The DNA here is from genome assembly GCA_000404065.3 of Pinus taeda. Taxonomy (NCBI): domain Eukaryota; kingdom Viridiplantae; phylum Streptophyta; class Pinopsida; order Pinales; family Pinaceae; genus Pinus; species Pinus taeda. Next base: position 133,556 of record APFE031431775.1, on the reverse strand, counting down.
GTGTTGATGAAAAGAATCTGAATGGTGTCGTTCTCTTTCTCTTCAGTGATGGTATCATTCAAATATGAACACTCTGAAGGCAAGACCGGGTCAACTGTCATGTCGACCCTTTGACTTTTGTCTGGTATGGATTCAGAGGGTTCATTTTCAATGATAGGTGCTTCGGCTGACCAAAATGAAGGGCCAACTAGATTTTCAACCAGTGGAGGACTTGGTAAGAGTTTTTGATATCCAAGAGGAAGTCGTAGCGGTGAAACCGAACGATTATCAAAAACTATTTTAGCCTCTTCAAAGAAGGGACAACGATGGATGGCATGATCGCCTTCACAAACTTAAAAGGAAGTTTAGGATTCCTTCTTTTTCCATGTGCTTCACTTTCACTGGTTGATGGCGAGCATTCAACATGATCGCCAGAAGTTGATTCTACTAGATTATGCAAACGAGGAGACCAGTCCCTTAAGATCTGAGGGATGAAGGAACAATATCGGTGATAGTGGTCTCCATTGCAAATGACACAAGGAGATTTAGGTTTTGACTGTGCGGTGTGTGGATTTTTGCTAGACAATACTTGGTTGCTCCCTTTCGATTTTGGTTCCTTTTTCTTCTTTTCCTTGTTCTCTTTCTACTTCTTCTTCTTCTCAGTTACTTGAATTTTAGCCTTATCGGCTTTACCAAGTGAAGAGGAAGGAGGAGAGGGAGAATCAGATGAAGTAGAAGGTTGGGAGGCAACTCTAGTGTCATCTAGTTTCTGATTAGACTGTTCAGGAATTATGGGATTTTGAACGACAGAGGTAGAGAAGAGCCAGACTGGAAAACGAATGGGCAATCCTAAAAGTGACCAAGTGGCCATATGGGGTGCACCAACATCTCCCTAAGAGGAGAAGGGACTAGGATTTCCTTCACGGGGAAATCCTTGGTTGATAGACTCCATTTTCTCAACCTGAAGATCAACGGGGAATTTGTGATGTTATTCCGATTAAAATAAATTTTTAGACACTTGGACACAACTTGTTTTTTCAATTTTAGAGAGTCGAGAAAAAACAAAAGATGACTCTAGTCGCCTTCGATTTTTATCGAGCTTGAAGTGACAAGCGCTCAGAGGACCTTTTCCTTTAAGGAGTCTGAAAAGGAGAAAAATGGACTTCTCTGGAGATCTAGGCAGAGAGGATTGCCAAACCAATCGCAAAACTGTAGAATACTTTTTATGGTACGGCAGTCAATCTTCCTGAATGCTGTGTTCGGTGCATTGTGATCGATAGGGCGACAGACACAGCTTCCTAAGGATAAAGGATGCAGCTTATTGTGGTCTCCCAATATATACTTGATGGTACATGGGAGCACAAGTCCGTACTGGCACTTGTCGTCTCAAAGTGGAGGAATCACCCAACCAACACTGAAAACAATAGTTACCAAGTTTTACAATGCCAGAATACGTCTCTAGCCTAGACCTCTAGATGTTGTGCGTTAAGTTCCAAAGTGTTGTTAGATTCATTGAATTTATTTTAAGTTGATCTTGCTTAACAGTTTGCCTTTCAGGTTCACCGCGTAATGCGTATATAATTCCTAAAATGCAGTCTAAGATGATAAACAAACGTTTGATCTTCTTTCAGTAATGAAAATCCTAGCTACTAAAGGGAAGAAAGTCAAGAATCTTTCCTTCACAGAGCACAGAGCACACGCTAAATGCACAGTCCTAAATCAAGCCAAGCAATAAAAATGCAAATGCACATGCATGTATTTGTTTTCAGCCTTCTTAATGTGTGAATGATGTTAAGAAAGCTATGTGCAAAACTGAATTACTTTTAAAGTGACAGTACTCAACAAAATTCTTTTTCAGAACGAAGTGAAAGCAAGAGAGACACTTTGCAATTTTGAAATGGAAATTGCTTTTCGACACTTTAAAACCACTAATTCAAATCCTATGCAATAGTAACTGTATAATCGACTATAAAAAACAAAGGGATTGCTTTCCAAAATTGAAAACGATAGCTACGACACTTTCAGATCTAGAGACGATGGTTCGACTATGCTACGTTTTGTAAAAGAGAACTAAAAACGACGCACAATACATAAAAAAAATTATAGTTCTTTGCACTAAGGAGGCGGAATAATGCAAGAGAAGGGGGTTTTCATAGAAGTACACTGACTACAGACAGTAAAACTCTTGAATAAGACTGAAAATAGTGAGAAACATCCACAGTCGGAGGGTAAAGTTAACCCTCCCTAACCATCGCACCTGTTACACAGTGAACTCAGTATGCAGTGCACCTACTACACTCGGGAAATGCGATGCATACAAACTTCCTTGAAGGTAGGGTGTGATGGTAGCAGTGCGAGACTTTGAACGAGATTTCACTCACAGTTTGCAATCTAGTTCAGGTGTTTAGGCTGAATAAGTAAAGATCAATGTATGTAAACATAGGGGTGATATAAGAGGTTACTAGAGCCACCATTTAGGGCAATTAGATTACTTGCAGATCTATTGTTTAATTCATAAACAAAACATGGAGATAGTCTGAAGAAGCATTGATCTACTTTACATTTGTATGACAAATGCAGTTCGAAGGCTAGCTGGCTTGACTTCAGGCTTCGTCTGTAAGTTTATAAAAGAAACAAGGATAGATAGGAAAACAAGTAATCTAGTCTCTCCCTAGTGGAGTCACCATTTTGTTATTCGATAATAGTGTCCACTCGGATGCTGCTATTCCCACTAAGATGGGTGGCTTTCTTAGAAGCAAACAATCAAAGTCTACTATTGTTTCCTTATATGAAAAAAGATGAGACGAGAACCAAGAGGACCAACCTGCGTCTTGTGTTTGATTTCCTCTCCTTCTTGATAGAGTTTCGCCGCTTCTTCTTGGTTTGCCCAGCTTCAAAAGAACCTGTGGAATCACAGCAACATACTACTATGCAAGAAAAAAGGATCTAAATTCATAAATAATATAGGATCAGATGTGTATTAACCATATACATGCATATATGAACAAGCACACAAGAATATGGAAGGAAACAAGAATAGCTTTATTCAGATGAAAAATAGCAAGAGGATTACAACCATGTGCTCTGACCCAGCATCATCCTCTAGCTAAGAAGCTCTTCTTCACCCCAAGCAAAGCTAGATCACCCAACACTGTGAATTTACACCAGAAAACCAACAACACTTCTCTATAAGATACAAAATTCCAGCCTCTGGATCTCTGTGATGAGGGATCCATATATAGATGATTACAGAGAGGTGAGTCATCTTCTGTGATCTTTATTAGTGTCCTCTCTCTGATAGTTCCTGCTTCCACTTGGAGAATGATGATATCTTACTCATCCCTGGTCGAAAATGGAGAGGCAAGTGTCAGAGGGGAAGCTTATGGAAGATTCCATGATCTTCCACCTTGCCTTTTTGTCCTTGCCATTTGTCCATTCCCAACCATCGCACCCTACAGAGGAGCAAATTAGTATGCATCGCACCATGTACACTGGGAAGGTGATATGCATCACACCCTCTACATTGAGCTTTTAGTATGGTCTAGTTTTGACAATTTATGAGCAGTTTTCAGTGGAGAACTTCTGGGAGATGATGTAATCAGTTGACCTTGTTCCTTTAGGCAATGAAGCAACACTTTTAGGGACTTATGAGCCCTCAGTTTATAGACATTTATGATTGGGAATGAAGTGCCCAAAAATGTCTATAGCAGGGGCGCTATCCCCGAAACCCCTGCCGGGTGACAGATGGCCCCTGGACCCCCCAGCTGAGGCAGATCAGCCCCCCCGAACCCCCACAAGGGGGCCAAATTCCCTCCCGTGTGGAGGGGTCTACAAACTTCCTAGGGTATACATTCCACTGAACACAACAACCTCTGAACAATCATGCTCCACACCCAACATATGTTCCAAAGATGTTATGTCTAGATTACTCACCAAATACATCAGATTTATTAGTAATACAATAAATCCAAGTTTTTATAGTTGCATCATCGACAAAAGTAACATAATAACGAGAGACATTGAGAGATGATACTGAGAAATTCCCCATACATCTGTGTGCACAAGCTATAATTTTTCACTCTTCTTTTCTTTCCCAACTCTAAGAAATTTGACTCTCTTCTCTTTTCCATAAATGCAATTCTCACAGAAGTCCAAATTAAAATTCTTCAAACCTGACAACAAATTCCTTGAGTGAACACTTTCACTCATGTGTCCAAGCCTATGATACCATAATGCTACATCTGCTCCTTTTGAAGTTAAAGCATTAACAGAGTTAGAAATACCATTGCATAAATACAATGTACCAACCTTGTTTCCTTTTGCTATTACTAGGGCTCCTTTGGTAACCTTCCAAGCTTTATCTGTGAAAGTTTTCGTACAACCTTCACCACCTACCTGCCCTGTTGAAATCATATTTTTCTTTAGATCTGGAACATGCCTTACCTCCTTTAGTGGCCATTGGTTTCCATTCTGTTGTTTTAAAGGAACCTTACCCATTCCAACAATTTTACAGGGTTTATCATCACCCAAATGAACTTGTCCAAAATCTCCTTGAACATAGTCATGAAAGTATTTCTTATTAGGTGTAGCATGGAATGAGGCCCTTGAATCTACCACCCAAGAATTAGTAATATTTTCAAAAGAAAGAATCAAAGAATCTTGTAAGACCTCACCTGTAACATTTGCTTCACGATTGTTTTCTTGCTATGCATCTCATTCTTTTCCTTTCCGAGATCTATAGTCTTTCTTTAGGTGTCCTTTCTTTCCACATTTCTAGCACACTATCCCTGATCTAGAATTGGATATGCCTTTCCTTGATTTACTACAATATCCTGAGCTCTTTCCTCTTTCCATTTTTCTTCCCCTAGACCCTGCACCCAAAGCATTACCTGATGTCTCACTAGATCTTTTCCATCACATTTCCTCGCTAAAGATAGCACCGACAACATCATCAAACTTTAAAGTACTAGATCCAAAAACAGAGTTACTAATGGCCATTACTAAACCATTCCAACTTTCTGGCAATGAGCACAAGAATAATAGAGCTCTAACTTCATCATCAAAATTTACACCTATAGAACATAACTAACTTGTAACAGTATTAAAATCATTTAAATGATCTGCAATAGATCCACCTTCTGACATCTTCATATTAAATAATTGTTTCATAAGAAATAACTTGTTTGAGGTCGAGGGTTTTGCATATAGTTTCTCCAATGCCTTAATCAAACCCTCTATTGTTGTTTCCTTAGAAATGTTGAAGGTGACCAATGCTGCAAGGCACAATCGTACTATTTCGAGTACCTTTCTATCAATAAGGTTCCATTCTTCATCTATCATAGCCATTGGCATCTTTGTTTTTCTACCAAATGGTAGTTACCGATCTTTCTGATATAGATAATCTTCCATCTGCATCTTCCACAATGAGAAGTTTTGGCCATTAAATTTCTTGACCCTAAACTTACCATCTTTTGCCATTTCTCCCACTCGACCCAGGAACCCTTCTTTCTTGTGAGTTTATCAGCCAAATAGACCTTTGGCTTTGATACCAGTTGTTAGAAAATTATATATTACAGAGCAATGGAACACATAAAATATTGCAAAAATATAAACACAGAAAACACATAAAACAAGAAAGACATAGATATACGTGGTTCACCCAGTTTGGGCTATGTCCATCCCGAATAGCCAATCCTTCCTTTCTATTATCCATCAGAATGAAGAGACACAACCTACAACAAATCCACTATAATATCCTCTATTTTCTCTCATAGTCCCACCTCAATGTTTCTCGCTCAGAGAATACACATCTATTACATAGCCTCAAATACAATGCCCTCATACAAAGAGAGGGGTTGCCTTCTAGGGTAAAAAACCCTAAAATAAACATAAGTTCTACCATCATATCATCCACCTAATGAATGACCCAGATTGACTAGAAATTACTATACTTTTACAAGGCAATTTTCCATTTGTTTTTAGCGCCCCTCGTACCCCCCATGTGGAGGGGTGTACAAACTTCCTGTGGTATACATCCTGCTAAAACAAAGACCTCTGAACAATCATGTTCCACACCCAACATATGTTCCGAAGATGTTATGTCTAGATTACTCACCCTCAAATTTTAAGGTCATGTTAATCATAGGTGTCATACATCACCCATAGGTTCTATTCATTCATTCAACCAATTTCCCAAGAAGCTTCATAAATCCTTCGATAAGTATAACTACTGAGATGTTTATAGAATAATGAATGTTTTAAGAATGAAGCCTAATGAATCATTTGATGATTTTTCTGATTAATTCCTTCACCTCTATTATGAAATTCGTAAAAAAAAATTGAACTAGGATTTCTTGAAACAAGAGTTTGAGCACCTGGTTCTTATCTCTTCACACGATGAGCTTGAACCTCTTGATTTTTCTGCTTCCCCAACTCTTGCAAATTTCCATGACCCTCCTGATCGATCTACTCCACCAGCTGATTCTTCACATTCTCTTGATTCTCAAGTTGCTGGCTCAAATTTCAATTAGGTACAAAGTAGTCACGTTATGCAGGTAGAGGAGCATAAAGGTGAAGACGATTTCATTCTTTCCTCTTTTTTATAATTTTCCATGTCAAGATATTGAATTTCCATTCTTGAATGATTCTCAATCTGCTAATCTCTGTAGAGGATCTAATGCAATCAATTCTTTGAATCAAACCCAAGCCTTGGGAAATGATCATTCCAATGATGATAACTTTATTTCTATATGATGCGATGAATTCCCAAGCACATCATATGATCCTTTAGTTTCTGATGAAGATTTTAATTCATATCTAGAATCTACTTCGATCAAAGAATATGTTCATATCAAAAATTCCTCTTCACCTCACTATCCCTTGATTCCTACCATTTTCAATACATCTACTTGTGACGGAGATACCTCTTGCTCTCCAGTTTCTTCATCCAATGAGTTATCCCCTCGATTGACATAAGGCAATGAGGCTGTACATGATGAAATTTAAAATAATCAAATCATAGAGAACCCTTCCCACCCCTCATCATATCTTATCTTGCATGAGGATAACTCTTCAAATCAGTTGGCTCATGAGATCTCACTAGTTCATTTATCTTTGAATTTGCAATCAAAAGAGTCTTCCGATTTGAGAAATCTGGTTGTTGAAGTTGAAAAATCTAGTAAAATCTATGATAGAGATGGTTGCTATCTGATGAGAAATGGTATTACTAAAATCATCAATAACATTTATCCTCAAACCATGCATGATCCAGTTCAAGCTTCAAAATGTGATTCTACAATCCTAGGAAGTTATGGGACATGCCAAGGAGTCAAGGTACTTCAAGTTTCATTGATGGTTATGTTAGCATCTTGCAACTTTGGTAAGCCCCCCCAAATAAGTCAAATTTGGTTTCTCCTTCAAAATCCGTCTCTTTGCATGGTTTCGCTCAATGTAAATTTCCTTGTGAAAAATGTTTGGTATTCTAAGTGTGACCTTTCAAAATTTTGAGATTTTAATTCTGATTGGATTCAAGAATCTGTTATAGTTCATTCATCTTCACACAAATATATCACATCAAAATAGGGTTGGGAATGTGCATCTCTCATAGATTCATGGAATTTCAAAGTTGACCATCTCAAAGACTATGTAGGCTTTAACCCTGTCTAGAAATTACCTGCATATGAATTCTAAAACATAGAAAATAAATAGTGTGAGAGCAGAACACATAAAACACATATCCACAGAGATTTTTTCTTGGATCCCAAAACCAAGACTACCAGCTTATTTTTTCTTTATGTTCCTTTCAATGTTATAATAGATAGTTATACATGTTGAAGCATCCAATACCATGGCCTGAAAATCATCGCGTCCAATACTCCCACTGCATGTGCAATGTATGGTCTAGTACAAACCATTACATACATCAGGCTACCAACTGCACTTGCATATGGAACACGGGACATGTCCTCTTCCTCTTCTTGTGTCTTGGGACACTGTTCAATAGATAACCTCATACCGACAGGAATAGGAACCTTTACCAGTTTACTATCCTGCATATTAAACCTCTGTAGTATTGTCTCGGCATACTTCCTCTGGTTTAACCAGAGCTTCCTTTGCCCAATCTCTTTTAATTTCCATGCCCAAAATATAGTTTGCAGCACCAAGATCTTTCATGTCTAATTTGGAGGAAAATTGGGTCTTCATATCCTGGATAATTTCTTTGTCATTTCCAACCAGCAACATATCATCCACGACCAGATAAATAACATGGTCACCAACTAATTTAAAATACACACAATGATCTTCTTTGCTTCTAGTGAATCCAAGTCCCAATATAAATGTATCAAATTTCTGATACCACATTCTTGGTGACTATTTTAACTCGTACAAAGACTTATTTAACTTGCATACCAGTTCTTTCTTACCCTTTACCGCAAAGCCTTTAGGTTTCTTCATGTAGATTTCCTCTTCTTGATCCCCGTGAAGAAATGCTATCTTCACATCCATCTGTTCTACCTCAAAATCAAAAGCAGCAGCAATAGATAAAAGTAATCTAATAGAAGTTACCTTGGCAACAGGGGAAAAAATATCACCAAAATCAATTCCTGACACCTAGGAATAACCTTTTTCTACAAATCAAGCTTTGTATTTCTCCACTTTTCCTTCTGCATTTGTCTTCTTTTTGAACACTCATTTGCTGCCAATGGGTTTCCTTCCAGTCAGCAACTCCACTAGATCCCAAGCCTCATTTTTGTGCAAAGATGCCATTTCATCAACCATGGCCTCTTTCCAGAGTTTTCCATCATCTAAATCCACTGCTTCCTTCACAATTCTGGGATCATCATCAGTAATAGACAAAGAAAAGTTTGAACAGAAAGCAAATGGACTATACCTTTCTAGCTGCCTTCTTTCTCGAACTGATCTTCTCATAATGGGAGTTTGTGGCTCTTCATCTTCTGATTCCTCATCTGTTGTAGAGTCTGATTCTTCCTCCTTTAGCTCAAACTCTATCTTGTCAGGTTCCTTTGGTTGGATTTCATGTTTAATAACATCTTTCACCTCTTTGAACACCACATCTCGGTTGCACACAACCTTCCTTGTTACTAGGTTCCAAAGCTTATAACCCTTTAAACCATCCTTATACCCAATAAAGATGCATTTTTAGATTTACTATCCAACTTCGTTCGTTTCTCCTTCAGAACATGTACATATGCATCACATCCAAATAGCCTCAAATGTGAAAGAGAGGGTTTCTTACCAGTCCATACCTCTTAAGGAGTCTTATCCTCCAACACTGATGAAGGTGACCTATTGACTAGGTAACATGCAGTATCCACCACCTCTAACTAGAATTCCTATCCTAACTTGACACCACTGAGCATGCTTCTTGCCCTTTCCATCAATGTCTTATTCATTCTTTCTACAACTCCATTTTGCTGAGGTGTATATGGAGTAGTATTTTGTCGTACTATACCACATTTCTTACAGAATTCTTCAGATTCCTTGCTGCAAAACTCTCCACCATTATCTATCCTCAACACCTTTATCTTCTTCTCTTTCTCATTTTCCACGAGAGCCTTAAATTATTTAAACCTATCAAAGGCTTCAGATTTCTTCTTAAGGAAATATATCCATGTGTTCCTTGAGAAGTAATCTATAAATGATACATAGTACACATACTTACCTAGTGATGGAACGTTCACAGGTCTAAACTCATGACCGTGCACAAGTTCTAATATCTGTTTTGCCCTCTTACTACTAGAGGGGAAACTCACCTGATTCTGCTTCCCATATACAAAATTTTCATAGAAATCAAAATCCAAAGAGCTATTACTCATACCTTCTACCATACCTTTACCATGAAGTATTCGAAGGCCCTTCTCTCCAATATGTCCAAGCCTTTGATGCCACAACATGGTCTTCTCTCCGGATACCACTAGATTTTTTACTTCACTTTCAGGAACCACAAAACTATTGCACCCATCAACAATAGTGCTACCTTGCAGCTTGTATAGAGTTCTAATTCAAACTCCCTACATCAATACTAGTGCTCCCCAAACCATTTTGCAGGTATCCTTCTCGAACACTATTTTTACACCTATTTTTGCGACCAACGATTCTAGCCTTCCTATCATCCCCTAAGAAGACATCACCACCATCGTATTTCTCATACTTGTAGAACCACTCTCTATGGGAAGTGAAGTGAAAGGATGCACCTGAGTCAATCAACCATGTCTCATGATCTACATGTGTACTTAAAGAAGCCAATTACACATCCCCACCTTCATCTAAGGTGGTTTTCGCCTCTGCAGAAGTAGCATTATCAGATCTATTTCCTTTGTCAAGAGCTTTATATTTACAGTCCCTTTCGAAGTGCCCTTTCTTTCTGCATTTCCAGCACACCACCTTTATAGGTTTTCCAGGAGATTTAGATCTCCCACTCGCTGACTTATTTTTGTTTCTGTTCTAGGACCGTCCTTGTATAGACAAGGCATCACCATTCTGGCTGTTGATATTTTTCCGTCTCATCTCCTCCGTCAGCAAGGATGAGACTATTTCATCAAAATGCAAGGAAGTTGCATTGCTACCTATTGCAATGACCAGAATATCCCACGAATCTGGTAGAGAACGCAACAAATTGATGCACTTATCTTCATCTGAAATTTTAATATTAACAGATGCTAATTGACTTACCATAGTATTAAATTTGTTTAGATGCTCTATCACTGATTCTCCATCTTTCATCCTCAGGTTATACAGCTTTTTCCGCAGGAATAGTTTATTCACCAGAGACTTAGATTGGTACAAAGTCCTTAACTTGTCCCACAAAGCCTTCATTGTAGCTTCCCCTGATACATTCAGCAATACTGAATCTGAGACACAATCGTATTGTGCTCTTTGCCTTCTGATCCAACTTCTTCCATCCTTCATCAGACACTCCTGTTGGTTTAGTACCTGGATCTACTGCGATCCACTGATCTTTATCCACCAACAAATCCTCCATCTTGATTTTCCACATCTCAAAACTCTGACCATTAATTTTCTCAATCTCTATCTTTCCACTGCTTTCCATCTTCTTTCACCACCAAAATCGATCTCGCAGATCTCCCACTGAACAAGGTCTACCACAGGCTTGAGTGAAACCCTTCAGCAATAAAGATGTCCCCCTGAAGCCAAAACTGCTCTGATGCCAAATGTAGGTTTTAACCCCATACAAAAATTACCTGCATATGAATTCTAAAACACAGAAAATAAACAGTGCAAGAGCAGAACACATAAAACACATATACACATAGATTTTCCCCTGGATCCCAAAACTGGGACTACTAGCTTGATTTTTCATTATGTTCCTTTCAATGTTATAATACATATTTATACATGCCGAAGCATCCAATACCATGGACCAAAAACCATCGCGTCCAAGACCATGGACCGAAAACCATCGCATCCAAAAACATGTGTGAAAATCATGCACAAAACCATAGGTGGGTCCGCCCAACCTAAAATAGGGTCCAAAACCAAAATTTTCCAGGGCGCTACCCTGGAACCCATAAAATGGGGTTACAGGTACACCTCAAACCCCATGTAACCCTCCTCCTCTAACCCCTGGTTAACTAAGTGGGCTAGTCATGGAAAGAATATAACAAAACCCAACAGACTGTCTTTGCTCGAAGGAAGCAAGATTATCAAATTTATCCCAAAATGGTAGCTCCTTGGTCTTCTTGTGAATTGTATGTTGCAAATATGTCCTCTCATCACACCAAAAATCTTGTTGAGTGATAATGAATGCGAAATTTGTCACACAAATCAAGTTCTTCTCTATTCACCATGTCCCAACTAGTCTCATGCATTTTTGGTGCTATAATCCTTTTTAAACACTGTAGATGAATACAATGTTTGTACAATTTGTCACCAGTTGTGGGAATATGGTTTGTCATGTTTGCTTCACAAGGAAGTTGATTGATTTTTTAGATCATTTGTGAGATTTTTCAAATCGATTTTTCTTTATTTATTGAAAAATGGGAATCTGATGCTTTAATCAATTCATCTGACCATTTCTCTACCTTTAGTGTGTTAGAGAATTATATATTACAGAGCAATGGAACACATAAAATATTGCAAAATAAAAACGTAGAAAATGCATAAAACAAGAGAGACACAAATATATGTGGTTCAACCAGTTTGGACTACATCCAAGGAGAAATAGCCAGTCCTTTTTATATTATTCAAACTGAAGAGATACAAGCTACAACATATCCATTGTAATTCCCTCTTCACTCTCAATATACTCTCTCTTCCTCACTCAGAATATTGATATATGTAGACGCAATATGATTCCCTCATATATATCGAGGGGTTGCTTTCTAGGGCAAAAACCCTAAATTAAGCATAAATTCTACCGTCAGATCTCCGCCTAATGAAAGACCCATATTGATAATGAAATTACAACATTTTACAAGGTAATGTTACATATATTCTTAGCTTTGGGGGTGCTGCCCTTGATCCCCATGCCAGGGGGGGCTCCCGAAGGTCATAGCTACCCCACCTGGACCCCCCCTTCAATGAATATTTTACAGGCATAGTTTCTTCCACATTATGAACTGGGGTCCAATGCGGTGATACCTTTGAATACAAAAGATAATCAGGCTCCACGCCCAACAATCTCCCACTTGGAGACTAATTATATCAACTCCACTGCTACTTCATTTGCTGGACAATGAATCCACTTTGGACCTGGCTATTTCTCATCTTCTTCATCATACTTGAAGATCAACTGAAACTGAGAAAATTCTCAGTTTCTCCCTGGTTACAACTTTTGTTAGCATATCTGCAGGATTCTAGCTAGTGTGTATCTTTTCCAGCTTTAACTATCCATATTCCAATGTTGACCGTACAAAATGGTACTTGAGTTGTACATGTTTAGTCTTGGAATGAAATGCAGAGTTCTTTGCAAGATGTATGGCACTCTGGTTGTCACTATATAACTTACCCAACTCCTGCTTGTTACCAAATTCATCTAGAAATATTTGTAACCAAATCATTTCTTTACTAGTCTCTGTAACAACAACATACTCTACTTCTGTTGTTGAGAGTGCAATAACACTTTGTAGTTTTGAGACCCAACTGATAGTTGTTCCACCTACAATGCACATACCCTGTTGTGCTTCTCCTGTTATCTCTATCACCTTCCATATCTGCATCAACATATCCCTGTAAGCAATGTTTGAACCACCAAAGCATAATGCTTGATTTGTGGTACCTCTTAAATACCTGAGAATCCACTTCACTGCCATCCAATGTTCTTTTCCTAGATTTTTCATCTACTTGCTTACAACTCCCACTGCATGAATATCAGACCTTGTGTAGACCATTGCATAATTAAGCTTCCAACTTATGGAACTTTAGACATATGAGCCATTTCTTCCTAAGTCTTGGGACACTCCTCCATACTTAATTTGAAATGGCTAGCCAAAGGTATTCTAACTAGTTTTGCATTCTACATATTAAACCTTTTCAACACCTTTTCTATGTACTCACTTTGAGACAATGTTAATTTGCAATTCTTCCCATCTCTAGTTATTCTCATTGTTGGAGAGGTAAATCCCCTCTACGGATAGAGGCGATCCCTACTAGGCCAGAACGGGTCTAGCAACAATCAAACAATGCTATCACACAAGTTCCTAATTGCAAATAAAGAGTAGGTGATGGAGACCTACTTGAGATCCAACGCTTTAGTTTGTAGAAGAGATGTCGCCCGTGTTCCTTTGCCTTGGTCGGTCACGATCCTCCACTATCCACGTGAATGGACACTTGCACACAAAGAGAACAACACAAACACAAGCGTGAAATCTAATATATGCAATTATACATCAGTCAGGAAGGATATAATTCAACATCAACCATTACAAGTACAATGAGAATGGAACCATAATGATAGTCATCTATTATTAATAATCAACAAAGGAGAATACAAACAGCGTCCTGACGTCAAGTCCTCCTTTGGCTGGGTGCTCAGCTACACAATTCTTGCAAAGCTTGAAGGG
>APFE031431775.1:105676-117794 GCA_000404065.3 Pinus taeda | reverse complement strand
GAATGCAAACAGTGCCATGTTCAAGAGTGACATACTGCCGATGACGACGATTATGATTCCTTTATTCCCCCACCATTTATGGCGAGTACCCCGGTTATTTTTGGATGACAAGCTTGACGGGGATAGCATATGCTTGAGGGGCGTCATTTCGACGGAATCCGATTTCATTAAGTTTTAATGAGCCTGACAAAGGAAGAACTCGGCGTCTTTTCATGTTTAGAGAGTTTGAAAAGACAGCAAAAAGAAAACTCTGGGGGTGTCCTTTTTCATAAAGTTGTGTCTCTCGAGCCCGAAAAAGTATAAAACGATGCTCGAAAGAACCGCCTGGTCATTGCGACCGAGGAGTACTTTTCGTAAATAATGACATCGATCCGAAAAAGTAAAAAAGTGATTGATATCACGTTGTTTTGTTTCCATTAACGAACCTGAAACGACAAGGGTCCGACAATCTTTTCATTCTTTATACGGTCGGGAAAAAGAGTTTAAAAACGACCGCCTCTTATTTACGTTTTAACGAGTCAAGAAGAATAACTCGGCATTCTTTTCAAGTTTAGCGAGTCAGAAAAGAGCTAAAAGATGACTCCATAGTGACTTTTTCGTGTATTTACCAAGTCCGAAAAAGTACAAATACATTGTGTTTCACCGTCGAAGCTGCGCAAGAGACCTGTCACTGCACAAGAAGTAAACGTAAAACCCATTTTCGACCACAAATACATTAAAATACTCAAAAATAGCCTTTTTAAACCAAAAAATGAGTTAAAAAGCTTATAAATAGGGTGAAAATGTAAAATTAAAATTACTTTTACCATTTTACCTCTTGAAGAGTGAAAAGAGTCCATTTGGGAGGCAAATTTCAAGCGGCAATTACCATCAATCCAGGCAACCATTTGCGACCTCATCAGTTCTAGGTAAGAGGTGCTTCCCTTAGCTCCATTTTCATATCACTTTTACTTCATTTATTTCCTGATTGGGCCCCAGCAAGGGGGAATTGCAAAATTAGGGCTTCGCCCCATTGGCGCGGGTATCCGGCACGGACCCGCGCTAATGGGGTGAAAAACCCAAGGGAGCCGCGCCATTAGCGCGACTGTTTTAAGAACAGTCGTGCTAACCGCGCGACCCAATTTTTCCCATGTTTTAGCCCGTTCGAACTAGATTTTCTCTAGATTAGCATTTGTCTAATGTTCTAATGAAGGCAAATTTGTCCTTGTGGGTGCAGGAAACAGGTCAAAATGGTGGTAGTATGGAAAGAGCGAGAACATGACATTGTTGATGCCTCAGCCATTGAGGATGAAGGGTGCATGAACGCCCTGAGGGATTGCGGCCTTAAGAAATTCTTCCTCACATCATACATGCAGGCACAAACTGCTGCAGTTTATCATTGATTCTTGGGACGTAGACGACCAAGTGTTTCATCTGCGGAATCAGGCCTTGGAGCTTGAGGTCTCCAATGTGTATTTCATTACGAGATTGTCGTGGAGAGGGGCGGTTCCTATCCTGACAGGTAGTAGACCTTCTGGGGAGAAGGTTGGTGAAGTGAAAGCTCGAGTGTGCCCAGAAGCACAATTCGGGTAGCGGAGTGCAAAGGTGTTGATCACCACTATCCAGGATTTGACATTGAAAACCATCCTCTTCACCATCACACGCGCAGCTGGGGTACAGGTGCCCCATGAGGCTAGAAAGAACCACCTGATCCTAGCGACTGAATGCCTCAGTCCGACCGTTTTTAACTGGGCTGCTGCGGTGACTACCAACATTAAGAGGCAGCTCACCAATTGCAAGCGAGCTGAGACGAAACAGTTTGCATACGGCTCCATCGTGGTATCATTCTTCCTGGAATGAATACCACTCTTCCAGATTCAGAGAGCTGTGGTGGCAGATCCATTGCCACAAGAGCCTAGAATGGATCGCTGGGTAGCACTAATGCCCAGAGGAGGAGGAGGCCAGGAGATGTCGTGGCATCCCGAGTTCTTCATATGGCTCCGACGGCAGTTCATCGTGATCCAGGATTGGCCGTATGCAAGGACTAGTTTCATGGGAGACCCAGACCTTCCACTACCGGAGGGGGAGGAATGGGAGGAGGAGCTAGGTATGCACTCCTCGATTTTGATGTTTTTTATTTTTTTTTTGTCCTTTTTGATACATGCCTATTCTAATAATTATTATATATGTATGCAGATGTGGGCCCAGAGCGACTAGCCGGGCTATCCCCTACAGCGCGAAGAGGCCAACACGTAGCCGACCCACAAGTAGTGGGGGAGGAGTTGATTCAGAATCTTGAGGGGCTTGCCCAAGGGATTCCTGGTTATGCCAGATTGGCAAATGTTCCTCTTTCTTACCAGAGGCATACAGTAGGGGTTCCGACTCGCGTCCACCATCTGCTGAGATGATTGGTGCGAGCGGTGATGTGCTATCATGAGCACCACCATACTTAGGCTCCTAGGCTTTATTTTTTTCATGTATTTTTTGAGAGACATGTGTCTCAGATGTACAAAGAACACAGACTCTATCCAGACATGTACATTCTATTTTTTGAGCGCCTCAGTGCGCCACATGATATATATATATATATATACATGGTGTTTTTATTGTATCTTATGCTTCCTGTATTTTGTTGATTTACATATTATGCAAATGTCTGTCCAATACATAGTTAGCCAATGCATCGATTACTGCATTAAGTCTTCTTGGAATGTGATGATAAGTAATGTAATCAAAATCTCTTTTCAATAACTTAACACGTAAATACAACCTTAAAATGCGATGATCTCTGACAGAATATCGTCCGTTGAGCTGGTGGACTACAAGTTGCGAATCTAAGTTTACAACCAATGAGCGGATTCCAAGGTTAATCGCCTCAGCTAATAATTCAATTACAGCACTATATTCAGCCACATTGTTCGTTGTACAACCCAGACACACTCCTTCAATATTTACTAACTCACCATGAGGATCGTAGATCACCCATGCCGCAGTTGACAGATTGCGAGTACTGCAGGAAGCACCATCAGCGAAACCAATGTAAGGTGATCCAGACATCTGTTCAAGAAGCAAAAGACACAATAAGTGGCAATCACACCGACACACTGAGATAAAAAATTAAATAAGCACGCACACACACAACACACTCTTAAAAAGCATATGCATGTACAAAATAAAAGAGAGAGCGCCTGGACTCAGGCATAATATTTCTTAAGATACAGCCCATTGCGGGGCCTGTCCAGGGGATTACCTTCATAATCTATCCGCTCATAGGCACCCTTTTGTAAAACTCTTTTCACAATATAGGGCCCATGCCACATTGGCTCGAGTTTTCCTGCCTCCAGCTTATCATTAGCTTGATCGTAGAGCAGTACTAGATCTCCCTCGATGAAAGAGCAGGGATTAATAGTGTTATCGAAGTGATTTTTCACTCGCTTCTTTTGAGCTTAGATAGCTAGGGAGGCTAGACAACATGTCTCATCCAGTCGTCCCAAGTAAAGAAGCCGCTCTTCTACAGGAGTAGTATCAGGGAGTAACTCGATGGCCAATTTGAGTGAAGGAATCTCACACTCAATGGGAAGGGTTGCCTCCAGTCCATATACTAACTGAAAAGGGGTGAAACCAGTGGTGTCCTTCACGGAGGTCCGGTAGGCCCACAAAGCAGAGAACAACATCAAATGCCAACTAGACTTGTGCATGCCAATAGTTCTTTGAAGCATCGTGACCAAGACCTTGTTCACGGTTTCCACTTGACCGTTTGCCTGAGGATTGTACGGAGTCGAACTATCATGCCTAAGACCTAGCTGGGTTGTCAACTTGGCCATCATATGATTACGGAAATGTTTTCCGTGATCAGTGACAATGGCTTGTGGAACTCCAAACCACGAAATAACATGGTTAAACAGAAATTGCGCTACGGTATGACCGTCTTTCGACAATGTGGGCATCGCCTCAGCCCATTTTGTAAAGTAATCTACAACAACGATGATGCAACCATGCTCCCCGGCCGAGCGAGGGTTACATGTCACATAATCGATGCCCCATTTGGCAAAGGGGTCGACGATCACAACGGGGTGTAGCGGGGTAGGGGGCGCACGCATCTTCCGTTGGTAAATCTCACATTCGTGACAAGAATGGATAGCAAGAATGCAGTCCTTGAAAATGGAAGGCCAGAAGTAGCCAGCACGAAGGATTTTCTGTGCGGTGGCATATCCAGACATGTGACCACCACAAGCACCAGAGGGGCAGTCATTTAGAACTCTTTCAGCTTCTTCGAAGGTTAAGCATCGGCGAAGAACCGAATCAACACCAAGACAGTATAGGGTGTCCCCAATGATGCGATATGGTTGGGCTTGGTGACGAATCCGTCAACGAGCGTCTTTCGAGGTCTCGGGACGGAAGGAGGACGTCTGCAAGTAGACAATGATGTCCCCGTACCAAGGATCGAGGGTGTTGATAAGGAAAAGAGTTTCATCTGGAATAGACTCCTCTATCTGCGAGGAAGTAGCGGCGGATGGCAAGGAACACAACAGTTCAACAAAGACAAGTGATTTCTTGGACTTGACCACAGTAAATTCCAAGTCAAACTCTTGGAGGATTACGATCCACTTTGAGTATTTTCCCCCCAGCAATTGTCGTGAAAGAATGTAGGTCATGGGGTTGCAATCTGAAATCACCGTTTTAGTACGCAACAAAATGTAGTGACAGAAACGTTGGACGGCGCAGACAGCAGCAAGGGCCAACTTCTCGACATATGCATATCGAGTCTCTATATCTAGTAAGTTGCGACTAAGATAATAAATGACATGTTCGATGCCATCATCGTCATCTTGGACCAAAACCATACCGATAGTGGTATCGGCAGCGGCCAAATATAGTGTATAGTCACGATGATAATTTGGAGGCCGCAACAAAGGGGCGGAAACTAGGAGAGTTTTGAGATGAGCAAAAGACTCCTCGGCTATGGCATCCCATCGGAATGGGGTGTCATGCTTAAGTAACCGGGTAAATCCCTTTGCCACTTCGGCATAGTTTGGGATGAACCGTCTTAGAAAATTAGCTTTTCCCTGCAAGCTCTACAATTGCCGCAAAGTAGCAGGGGGAGGAAGATTCACAATTGCCTCGACTTTAAGGGGATCCAAACGGATGCCCTCTTGGGAGACGATAAACCTGAGAAGTTGACCAGATTCGACGCAGAAGACACATTTATGCGGATTTAATTGGATATTATAGTGTCGACAACGAAGAAATATCTCACGAAGATGCGATGGGTGGTCCGCGCGCTTAGTTGAATGAGCGGGAAGGTCATCCACATAAGGCTGTACGATGTGCCTGATATCGTGGAAGGCATAAGACATCGCACGCTGAAAGGTGGCGCCGGCATTCTTAAGACCGAAGAGGAGTTTTTTGTAAGCAAAAGTGCCCCACGGATAGATGAAGGCCGCCTTGTGTTGATCAGTCGGGGCGATATTAATCTAGTTGTAACCAGAGAAGCCGTCCATGAAAGAATATATTTCGCTGCCCACACACTCGTCAATGAGTTGGTCAATGAATGGCGTGGGGTAGTTGTCTATTGGGCAAGCTTTATTAATGTTGCAGTAATCGACATAGACGCAAATGGTACCCTGTTTTTTATCTACAGGGACAATATTTGAGACCCAATCTGTCAGTGGGATAGGATAAATGAATCCATCTTTAAGAAGCTTTTCAACCTCTGCTTTGATAGTTGCCACCTTACGGGGGTGCACGGGACGCAAACACTGACGAACAGGTTTGGCCCCAGGATACGTCGGTATCTCGTGCACTACTATGGATGTATCAATACCGGGCATTTCTTCATAGGACCATGCAAAGACATCATGAAATTCACGGAAAAGTGCAATATAAATCTGAATCTCCTCAGGAGTGCAGGTGACTCCTATATAAATGTTCTCGACAATCCCTGGCTTAACAGAGATGTCGATGGGTTGCATCTGCGTGATGTTCCCTAAATTCCCTTCAGACGATGTATGATAAATCTGGATGGGCGTCTGAAGAGGTTGAGAAGGGAGACATGGAGCAAACCGGTCGAGACAAAGCAGTGTTTCCCGAAGGGTAGGGAGAAAGGAGGAACGGTGGTGAAGAGGGGACCACAGATGTTCTTCCAGAGACATAGTCTCTATGATAGCCTCATCGGAAGGAAATATTTCCTTTAATGGGTCCGAGGAGGTGTATTCTCCGAACCAGGGGGAAAATCATCTGAGTCAAGAGCCCCACTCATGACGGTGGGTTGATCATGAGAGGCCGATGCAGCAACAATTTCGATGTAGTTGAGCTCGGCTGGACTCAACGACATCTCCTCACCCCAAGATTCTATCTGGTCAATGGAGGGGAGGGTCCAAGGATCAGAATGAACCGAGATCATGGAGATCGAGGTGAGGTTGGGAGGTGGGAGGGAGAAAACACCCATAAGGGCGGGTTCTTTGAAGAGCCCGGCTCCCACACTCTCAAACAGAATAGAGGTATGCTCAACGAACGGTATATTCCCCTCAGAAGAGGAAGCGAATAAAGAGAGTTGGTCAACTGTGACAATTTTCCCTTGATGAGGGAAACGAATGACACGGAAGAGGGATGAGGCCACGACACGCATGGCATACGTCCAACTCTGGCCCAGAAGTAGGTTATATGTGAGATTTGCGTCAACAACCTCAACTTCTACTTCCACAGTCTTCCCTGCTAAGGTGATTGGTAGTCGTTGAAGAATACCATAAGGGTGGGATTCTCTCCCATCGAATGATTCCAAGGTCATTGGAGACTGACTCAGAGTCAGGGACCCGATCGCTTTCAAACACGCAATAGACATAATGCAGGTTGATGCGCCTTCATCAATAACTGTACGATGGATCGTTTTGGAATTGATGACGACTTGAATGAGAAAAGCGATCTGATGAGGCAGTCGAGGATCATGGCTCTCGAGATCGAAGGTAATCAAATCCGAGTCCGCTGGGTCGATGCCACCGATGGTCGATAGCAGGGACTTCCTCTGGGGGGGGCAGCTCTGAAGAACCTCTAAGGTAGACATAGTCGATGGAGCCTGCACTAAGTCCTCTACGATGCTATAGTGTTGGGCAGCATGAGCATTCGAATTAAAAGAAGATCTTCTGAGTACCCCTTTGGGAGGGGGTTGGATTGTCGCCTCAGTACTCAGTCTCTCGATATGGAGGGGACCAGAGCTGGACGAAGGAGCACTTGAGGGAACCTCTGGCTCCTTCCCGGCAAACGACAGATACTCCTTTGCTTGAGTCGTTACATGAACGGGAATAGTTCCTGCCATGAAGACCTAGGAACCGAAGGGAGAAGAAGAGGGATCAGCCACCATTTGAGTTTGATGAGAGGGAAAGGGTTCTTTAAGAACCGTAGGGCCCCCAAGAGCACCTTTCAACAAACGACTAACTTTGAACCGCCTGGGACAGTCCTTAGTATAGTGATCTTCCTCACAAATGAGGCAAGGATACTTGGGTTTGTGCTTAGCTCCTTCCTCGGCTCGAGGTTTAGAGGATTCTTGTTTGGGTTGCTCGGATTTATTTTTCCCTTTCCCCTTTTCCTTTTTCTTTCCTTTCGAGGCCTTGCCCGCCATGGTGGACTGGATGGCATTGACCTCGGAAGTGTTACCATAATTTAGACCACCCTGAGAAGTGTTTTCGTTGGATGCACTTGACTTTTGCTTCTCAAGGTTCGATGATTTTTTAGAGGCCGGGTTCACAGAGCCAATGACTCCATCGATAGATGACTTGGGCGGAGCCTTGGATGTACCGGGCCTTGGGGCGTCCGGCAAATACTCATACAAGGTACCGGACTGAGAGTAAACTAATTCTAGGTACTGAGTGCGTGCGATTGCTTGCTCTTCAGTTACACAAGCTCCCATAGCAATGTCCTGTGCAATCTTAGGGACAAAGGAAGTCGTGAACCAGTCGGTGAGGAGTTGATCAGGAATCCAGAACTTGATTAACCTGCGACGCCTTCTCCATTCATGAATGTGATCAGATATATGCGTAGCCGTATCCTGCTTAAGAGACGTAAGGAGGTGAGTCCGTGTCTCGTACCGAATGGGTAACTGAAAGTGAGTAAGGAATGCCATGGCTAACGAATTGAAATCTTGAAATGACGCGTGGGTCAATTCAATATACCATTTAGCTGCCGAACCAGTGAGAGTCCTCTGAAAGAGGCGAAGCCCAATCGAGTCATCGAGCCATGAATTGGATGAACACCATAATTGATACGTCATCACATGAGCTTGAGGGTCCTCTCTGGCTTTCTCGTCGAATTTGGGACAGTCACTAGGTATCTTAGTTGGAACTGGTGGCCATTGTGGATTATGTAAAATGGGATCATTTGTTAATTTCGACACATCGGGCAGTTCCAACGTCGCTAGAAATGGTAGCTGCGGATTAAAGGACATTTGTCCTGGATACGAGGTAGAGCCAGAATTCCACCCAGTTCCTGATTGCCCCCATTGATTTTGTCCCGATGGGCCGGGTCCAAAAGGGCCTTGTCCAGAAGGATTTTGTCCGTAAGGGTTGTTTCCAGAACCGGGTTGCTGATACTGGTTCTACCCCCCAGCGCCCCATTGGTTACCATACTGGCCAGCAGGTTGTTGATAATTTTGATAAGGGTTACCCTGCGGCTGCTGGTAATTTTGGTACGGGGTGTATTGATTTTGCCCCTGGGGTTGCTGGTATCCGTATTGAGCCTGGGAACCAGGCGGCATTTGATGACCAGATTGGGATTGATACCCACCTGAATACGGGGGTTGGGATTGATACCCACCCGAATAAGGAGGCTGGGATTGATACCCACCTGAAAAAGGAGGCTGGGATTGATACCCACCTGAATAAGGAGGCTGGGATTGATACCCACCTGAAAAGGGAGGCTGGGATTGATACCCACCTGAATACGGAGGCAGGGATTGATACCCACCTGAATAAGGGGGCTGGGATTGGTACACGCCTGCATGCTGGGCCATCTGGCCGGAAGGTTGTCTTGGTCGGATCTGAGATGGCCCCGTTTGTCCAGAAGGTCGAGCTTGCTGAGTGAGGGGCTGCCCTTGTGCAACTGAGGATTGTCCTTGTTGACTAGATGGTTGCTGAGCGGTAGGCTGGCCCCCTTGCCCAAAAGGGTTGCCTTGCTGGTTTCCAGGTTGACCTTGCTGACCATAAGGTTGTCCCTGGTTCCCATAAGGCTGCCCCAAAGGGTAGCCTTGTTGGGTACAGGGTTGTCCTTGTTGAGCATTGGGTTGTCTCAGTTTTCCAGAAGGTTGCCCAAGATATGTGAAAGATAGACCACTAGAGGCCAAAGGTTGTCCCTGATAGGGTTGTCCTTGCGGGCCTCATTGTTGACCCGAGTAATTCTGGCCGTTATACTGTTGCCCATGATTAGGCTGCGAGTAAGGCTGTTGACCCTGGTAGGGTGGTCCTTGCCATGGCTGTCCTTGACCCTGATGGTATTGGCCGCCACCATATCCGGTAGTACCCCAAGCCACACTCAATGGAACGAAAGCCTCAACATAAGGCTCTTCAGGCAAGGAGGTATACAAATAATGATTCTCAGGATCATAATAGGGGCCTTGCCCATCTGGGTTCTGGACATTGCGCAAGTACTGAAAATATGCCTCCTCTGACGTCATGTGATCGGAAGCAGGAGGAGCACCACTTGCGGGGTGCACAACTCTAGCAGTATGTGTCGATTGACCACTTTGTGCTGGACCTCGAGATGGGCTTGCAGCGGAAGTGACATCAGATGTCGCTGTAACGGCACTAACAACTGGAGTTGACGACGCGACACAGACGGTCGGATTGGTCGGGACTGCTGTAACAACAGTATGGCGAACTTGGGAAACAAATGGTCCTGTGGTAGGGATGATGTTTTGATCCTACATAGAAGAGGAAGCTGCAGAGTTCATATCATCCCTCAAAGATCTATAGCGTGCCGGCACCGTGACACCAAGAGGCGTAACGGTGTAGGGCGTAGAGATGATTGGGGATGTAGCCGAAATGGGAGTATTAATACTCGACATGACGGGTGTCCCACTTGACACAGGAGATGTATCCTCCATATCGGAAGAAGCCATCGGAGATGGGACACCGACAGGAGTGGTGGGAAAATCCTCTTCAAAAGGCTCCCAAACAGGGTTCCAAGAAAATTCGTAGAACTCGTCCTCTGGAGCTCGAGAGTTCAACGGGTGGATGCTCGGAACAATGGGAAGAGCGTCACAAACCGGCGTCTCAGGGGCAACAAAAGATGGAGACCCTTGGTCACTTGGGACAGGAGACGAAGTTGATGGATCTGCCAGGATGATCAAACAAAGACCCTAAGCAAACTAACGATAAAAGACCCTACTCAAAACTAAACGCAAACAAGATCTACCAAGGTAAATGTTATCGTGGCCGAATAAATTTTATGACATTAGGACACAACTTGACCTTTTCATGTTTTAAGAGTCGAGAAAAGGACGAAAGGTGACTCTAGTCGCCTTCGAATGTTTTGAGAGCCCGAAGTGACAAATTCTCTATAGAGCCTTTTCTTTTACAGAGTTCGAAAAGGATCAAAAAGGGACTTCTCTAGAGAAACTAGGCAAAGGGGTTTACCAGACAATCCGTAAAACTGCTTATACACCTTGGCAATCGTATGAAAACCAAGGACTTTCCGTACTGCAGTCAATCTTCCCGAATGCTGTGTTCGATGCGTTACGGCTTGTAAGGCGGTAGACATGGCTTCCTATGGATCAAGGATGCAAGCCTAGTGGAGTCTCCCCATATATACGCGACGGTACGTGGGAACCCAAGTCCGTACTAGACCACAATCGAACCACACCAGGAGGAATCACCCAACCTTAATGTGAGAACAAAGGTGACTAGGTTTAACGACGCCGGAGCACATCTCTAGCCTAGACCTCTAGAATATTTGCGTTATGTTCCAATGCATTTTTAAGTTAATTCGGTTTATTTTATGGTTGATCTTTTAGTTAAGTTTCAGTTTAAGGCCCTACCATATGTGATCTTCCACAATTTCCTAGATGCAAGCTACATGCGAAAGAAAGCCATTTCGTTCGATGAATACTAACTACGAGAAGGTTAAGAGTTTCAATCAAACAAAACGAACGCAATCAAACAAACAACCTAATGCAGCTAATGGCAAATAAACAAAACTTTTTCTTTTCAATAATGCAAATAACAAAAAGTTCTATTCCATTCACTATTAAATGCAAAAGAGATTATTTGATTCCTTTCTACAAGCACAATGCACTAGAATGAATTTTGAAAGATAACAACACTGAGCAAAGAAGCAAATTCACTCAATGAAGGCACAATGGAATCCCAAGACACTAAGATAGTTCTCCAAATCAAAAGGAAAACAAGGCTTCGCACGGGCTATGTGATCTAAGCTCAAACAAAGCTAGAATGAAATCCAAGCAAAAAAGAGCAAGTTGATCGGAAATCACTCAAAATACTTCAACAATCACTGAAGAAAATGTGAAAAGCAATCACAAGGTTAACCGGATAATCAAAGAACCCAAAACTCCCACGGGAGGCTCGACACACACGACCACTAGATGCCCTAGGGTTGAGGTGTGAAATCGATGGAAAGAGGCGAACACCTGGAGGACAAAGGTTGCAAACCAGTCAAACAAGGCTTAACACACTCCAGCAACTGAAAAGAGGTGGCAAAAACCAAATCCAAGCTCAGACAGCATGCAAAACAAGTGGACCAAAAACTACACGTCCTGGCCCGACTGTCAGGCTGCAACTCGCGCTAAACAGGGATTGGCGCGGGTTGTCAGTTAGCAACAAGGGCCACTAGCGCGACTGTAAAGGAAAAAAACGCGCTAACAAAGTTTGCTAATTTCAAAAGAAAAATGCGCAGTCCAGGGCTTGGGTCACAAGGCTTAAAGCAAGTCAAAAAGCACAGGGGCAGCAAGAAATTCGATCCAAAGGCTTATCTAAGCAAGCAATCAAAAGAAAAATGAAAGAGGCAAGACAAACTCCAAATTGTTTAGTTCGTAAACCGAACCGGAGATCGACTGAAGCGGCTTTGATCTACTTCACTACTGCAAAGCAATAGTGTTTCGAAGGCTATCTAGCCGTGCTTCAGACTTCGTCTAAGT
>APFE031431775.1:62659-93112 GCA_000404065.3 Pinus taeda | reverse complement strand
AGAATTAGGATAGAAGTATTCCATTTAGAACAGAAATACCCATCTTTCTCACACACACACTGAATTGGGAAACTGGTCCCATATCCCCAGTCGGACCCACTATACCAAACGGATAAGTTCCTGCCAACCAAGGTCCAGATCGGGCGAGTATCCCCCTTGTTGTTGACCCAATTTTCGGGGCCTTCAACAAATTCATACTTCTATTGAAAAAGAGGTGAATATGTAATTACAGGCTAAAATCATTGTACCTTTGAGGTACTTAGATTAGGTAGCGAACTTGGTCCTAATCAGAGAGAAGAACGGAGAAATAAGGTTGTGTATTAATTTCAGGAACCTCAACGAGGCTTCCTTGAAAGACAACTACCCCCTACCCAAGATGGACCATGTTTTATAGAAGGTGGTTGGGTCAACAAGAATGTCCATGATGGATGGTTTCTCCAGGTACAACCAAGTTGTTGTACACCTAGGTGATCAGAGTAAATGACCTTTACAACCTCATGGGGAACATTCATGTATGCAAGAATTCCCTTTGGTTTAATTAATGTTGGAGCCACTTTTCAAAGAGCCGTGAACATTGCTTTTATGGGAGAACAAGATAAGTTTGTGGTTATATATTTAGATGATATTACCATTTTCTCAAAGACATATGAAGAACACCTTGAGAACCTAAGGCTTACCTTTGAGAAGTACAGGAAGTATGGGTTGTCTTTGAACCCCAAAATGTCTCAGCTTTCTCTAAGCAAAGGAAAGCTTCTTGGACACATAGTGGCCAAGGAGGGAGTAAAGATTGACCCTGAAAGAGTGCAAGCCATTCATAACATCTCATTACCTCGTAATAGGAAAGAGGTTCAAGTGTTCTTGGGTAGGATAAATTTCCTGAGAAGGTTTATGCCAAAATATTCTGAGATAGTTAAGAAGATCATTGAGATGATGAAGAAGAAAAAGGAGGTAAAATGGACCCAAAAAGCCCAAGAGTCATTCTTCAGGATCAAAAAGGCCTTATCTGAAGTGCCTATGTTAGTCAGTCTAGACTATATAACACCCTTTTTTATATTTTCTTTTTCCTCCCCTAACACAGTGGCAATTGTTTTGTTTTAGAAGAAAAAAGAAGGACATGAACAACTTGTGGCATTTTTTAGCCAAGTGCTAAGAGATGATGATCTCAAATATGACATACTAGGAAAAAAAGCTTATGCCCTCGTCAAAGCCTTGAAATATTTTTGAGTGTATGTATTATATTCAAGAGTAATATCCTATGTCCCCATAACCTCAGTGAAAGATATTTTAGTGCAAGGAGACAGTGAAGGCAAAAGGGGTAGATGGATTGCCAATATTTAGGAATATGACTTGGAAATCAAGCCCACTAAGTTGATAAAGGGACAAGGGCTAGCCAAGATGACGTTTGAATCTAATTGCAGAGATTTGGGAATTAATATATTATTAGAAGAATAAAATAAAGACATAGGTGAAGAGGAGCAACGAGGGGTCGAGAGCCCAACTCAAGAAATTCAGATGAAGTTTACCTTATCACAATGGTACAAACATATAGTTCACTACTTGCTTTTCATAAGATGCACAATGAATTTTTATAAAGGTAAATACTGTACCCTGACACTGCAGGCTGGGAGATTTGTCATTTCAAGTGGCTAGTTATATTGGAAGGATCATGTGGGAGTTTTACTATTGTTCCTGGTCAAAGAAAAAGTGAACAAAATAATGGATGAATTTCATGGCTGCATCTGTGGAAGGCACTACAGTTGGAAAAATAACACGCATAAGATCCTCAAGGTAGATTTTTGTTGGCCCAAGATATTTAGTGAGGTCTATGCTTATGTCAGGGCCTGTGATAAGTGCCAAAAGTTCATTGAAAAACAGAAATTGGCCCCTTTCCCTTTAATCCCTATTTTTGTGGAGGAGCCCTTTTGATAGTGGGGGTTGGACTTTATTAGAAAGGTACACCCACCATCCAACAGTCAACGCAAACGGATTCTCACTACAACTGACTATTTCCCTAAGTGAGTGGAGGCTATTCTAGCCAGGGATGCAACTGATGAAGTTGTCATAAAAATTATGGGAGAAAACATTTTGTCCATATTTGGGTGTTTGAGGAAGGAAATCACATATAATTTCCAAGTGTTTAAATCTACCAAGTTTTTGAGCTTTTGTCAGAAATACAACATCCTTATAGGTCACTCTACTACCTATTATCCACAAGGTAATTGCCTAACTGAATCCTCCAACAAGGCTCTTGTGAGAATCCTGAAAAAGTCCATATCAGAGAATCAGAAAAATTGGAACTCACAAATGGATTTTTCCTTGTGGGCAAACAATGTCACAACTAAAAGGTCAACTGGTAAGTCCCCATTTGAATTAGTGTATGAGAAAGTTGTTTTTTTTCCCATACAACTAGAAATGTCAGTGGCTAAATTACTGCAAGAGGTTGAAGGAGAGCCCAATTCCCTAACTAGGAGAATCAATCCACTTGTGGAACTTGAAGAAACCAGGGGAGAAGTGACTCAAAACTTGATCAAATACCAATAAAATCTGAAAGGTATTTTTGAAACAAGAGCCAAGGATAGATTGCTATAGCTTGGAGACTTGGTGCTTAGGTGGGATGTGAGAAGATAAGACAAAGGGAAGCATGGAAAATTTGATCCCTTATGGTTTAAATCCTTCAAGATTGCAGAGGAAAAGGGAAACAACAATTTCTTGCTGGAAAAATTGGAAGGTGAAGTGTTCGAGCTTCCTATGAATGGGCAGTTCCTCAAGATTTACTTCCAACACTAAGAATTTCATCTTTCACCCATTGTACATACTAGTGAGCTAGTATAAAATATCAGTAGTGCTTTCAATTTTTTATGTATTTCATTTTTGTTTTTATAAACCTAAATGAAGTGACTCCATGCTTAATGGAGAGAAGACACTAATTTGTAGGTTCTCAATGTATTACTAGGAGTGCATTGTCCCTAGTTGGAGCCGATGTTGTCACCTACTCTACATTTCCTTGCAGTCATGCTTGGAGACCCCATTTTTTTCAAAGGCCAGGCAATAGGGTTCATGCTTGGGAAGGAGGACCTAAGAAGAAGCTTAAATATCAAATAGAAGGGAAATATATTGCATATCAAAGGAAAGGTATGGGCTCTCAAGGACATGGAGGTCATCATTCTCAGTCCATTCCCCTTGCGATGCTACCAGACCTTGGGAACTTGGAGAAAACTTGCAAGTAAAAAGTGTGCAACTTTTGGGTGGATCATCGTCCATCTCCACCTTGCCACTTTCTGAAAGAAATTTGGGGTGGAAACTTGCGTGAACGATAAATCCAAAGGTGGAGATTCATTCCAGGGTGTTGAAGAGATCCACGTCCCATCGCTGCTCAAGCTCTGGATCCAAGTCGGGACCACACCAGTTGTCAAGGTTTCATTCGCCAGTGCAGTAAACTGTAAAGTCTGAAGTTCATAACGATAACCCCCATCCTCCTCCCGCTGATGTCCACTGTTATGAAACCAGCTCACAAAAAGATAGAAAAGAAAGATCAACACCTTAGGAATCAGCCTCTTCGAGGGGGAACCTCCCTTACATTACACAAATGAACAAATCTTCGATGATACAAATGACAAGACCTCCTTTCTATATATAGGAGTATAAGAGGTCATAATATAATCAGAGCCAACATAACAATAATAATGTAAGGACACAATAATAACAATAATGGGCTTCTATGGGGCACAAGAATAACAATATGGGGACTACATGGGCATGACAATATAATAAGGGGGTTGTACTAATAACAATAAGGGGTTACACTAGTAGTATAGGGACCTAACATGCCCCTCTCCTTCAAAAAGTGTTGTCCTCAACGCTTGAGTAGTTCTTTATGCTTCGTTATAAAATTCTTGTCCTCCCATGTGGAATCTTTAGCAGGTAAGTTCTTTCGATTGATGAGATACTCTAAAATTGATCAATTTTGTAGCTATCGGTTCTTGTTTCTGTGACTGTTCCAGGTTCCAATATGATTTTTCCTTCCCTGTCAAGTTCTAGCAATATTGTTTGAAATAGGACCTTCTGCAACTTTTGAATGAGTGGCCACACTTCTTCGTCCTTCTTCCATTCATCCCTTGCTTCGTTTCTCCAATTTGGTTGGATAACAGAAATAGAACAAAACAATGCTTCGACATCCTCATCCTTTCTTGAGAGTGCATCTGAAACACCATTTTTCTTCCCTTTTATGTAGATGATTTTAAAGTCATAACCCAACATATTTGTGACCCATTTTTTTGTTCTTCTAAAGATAATATTTGTTCTAAAAAGTATTTAAGACTATCATGATCCATTTTTACCTTGAAGTGTCTTCCCATTAGGTAAGGTTGCCATTTCTTAAGTGCATGTAGTATTGCCAATATTTCCTTCTCATAAATAGCTTGCTTGAGATGTAACCGTAAAAATACCCAATCACCTACATCAAAACTTCTTTCACTACAAAGTTGATTTGCCTATTATTTCATTCGATTCTACACCAAAGTGGCGTTATCCTTTAAAAGTTGGAGAACTTATTGTTGATGCTTGATGTGATCTTTCACTACTTGAATATTTTTCTTCTTGATATGTCCTTCCATCATGATAGTTTGAGGAGTGGTAATTTCTTCCAATGCATTACAAGATATGGTCGGATTCATTTCTTGATGCTTGATGTGATCTTTCACTTCTTCAACATTTTTGTTCTTGATATGTCCTTCTATATTGATAGTTTGAGGAGTGATAATTTCGGCCAATGCATTACAAGATATGGTTGGATTCATTTCTTCTTTCTCGATGTCATATTTCACTTCTTGAACCTTTTTCTTCTTGATATGTTGTTCTATCTTAAGAGTTTGAGGAGAGGTAATTCTTGTCAATGATTTACAAGATATGGTCGGATTCATTTCTTCTTCATCTCGGTTTGTTTCCTGGTGCATATCCTCTTCTTTTGATGTTTCTTGATCCTTTTCTTCCTCCTCTTCATAATATATGTAAAAGAATTTATTCTCAACACACTTATGACCTTTAGTGTATTTGCAATCACAATTGTAACAAAGCCCTTTTTCTCTTTTTTCTTCCAATTGTTGTGGTGTAAACCTTGTAGGTTGTGAAAGGCTAGGAGAAAAAACACTTCCATAATTATAGTCATGAGTGGTGGGATTCCTTGTTTCCGTAATTTCTCTTTCAATTTTTCTTGCCCACCTGAATGCCTTCTCCAATGAATCAGGTTTCCAAAGATGAACCTCATGTTGAATGCTATCCTTTAAAGTCCTTATGAAGACATCAATCTTTTGCTTCTTTGGAATATCATTTACCCTTATATTCAATTTTTGGAAGTCCTCAATGTGCTCTTCCATTGAGCACTTTTGTTTGAGATTTATCAGTTGGCTAAAGAAGGTGTTTCTCTTTGTATCATCATAATGTGCTATTATTTCCTTCGTGAAAATTGACCATGTAACAAGTGGTTTATGAGAACAAAGCCCTTTATACCATAAAATTGATCTAGTTCTAAATATGAAGATTCAATATGTACCTTTTTTAACATTTGCACCTCATGTAGATCAAAATATTGCTCCATCTGTAGTATCCAATTTACCGGATCCTTGCCATCAAACTTAATATCACCTTTTCTTGGTTTTAGAAGCTCGATATTGAAATCACTGTAACTCTGTAATTTCAGATCTCCAAGTCTAAAATTGCACCCTGCAGTAGCCCTCCGAGTCCTATTTCTAATCTCATAAGTCTTATCAAGATTGGATTCTCCAAGGAAGAATTATGCCAAATCTCCCACGGTGACTTGATTATAGACTAGTTCAGTAGAGTGAACTTGTACAATGTGTCACGGGTCACTGTTTCACCCTTAGGTTTGAAAATGAAACCAAAAATACCTATAGTCTTTCCTCTCTCTGTAACATCTTACAAAAATTCAATCTGATGCTCAAAGCGAACATTATGACGCTTTTCCCAAGGTGACCTGTTTGGAATGTAATTTGGGGGTTTGCAAAAATCCTAACTTCCTCAGATTATATATTTGAAAATATAGAGATATAGGATCTGAAATTTGGAGCCCAGGTTAAGACCGATTTCTTCTCAAATGGGTTTTTCTTTTAGCATCTGAAAATTGACAGTGAAAGAGTCATAGAGAAAATTCTACGATGACCTGTTTTAGATGAAATTATGGAGCTTGCAAAAACCTTAACTTCCTCAGATCATATCTCCAAAAATATAGAGAGACAAGATCTGAAATTCAACCTGAGGTTTAGCGAGATTTAGTCTTAAATGGTTTTTTTTTGCTTCTGAAACATCGCAGAAAACAAGTTATAGCGAAAATTCCACAATGACCTTTTTGGAGCAGCGAAACCCTAGAATCCAAAGCTCTGATACGAAATGTTATGAAACTAGCTCACAAAAATATAGAAATATAGATGAATGCCTTAGAAATAAGCCACTTCGAGGGGGAAACCTCCTTTACATTACACAAATGAACAATTATTGGATGATACAAATGACAAGACCTCCTTTCTATATATAGGAGTCTAAGGGGTCATAATATAATCAAAGCCGACATAACAATAATAATGTAAGGGCACAATAATAACAATATGGGGACTACATGGGCACAAAAATAGAATAAAGGGGTTGTAGTAATAACAATAAGGGGTTACACTAGTAGTATAGGGACCTAACATGACCCTCTCCTTCAAAATGTGTTGTCCTCATTGCTTGAGTAGTTCTTGATGCTTCTGTATAAATGCCTCTGATACCAAATGTTATGAATTTAACCAGCTCACAAAAAGATATAAAAGAAAGATCAATGCCTTAGAAACTAGCCTCTTCGAGGGGGCAACCTCCTTTACATTAAACAAATGAACAATTCTTCGATGATACAAATGACAAGACCTCTTTTCTATATATAGGAGTCTAAGGGGTCATAATATAATCAGAGCCAACATAACAATAATAAGTAAGGGCACAACAATAACAATAGTGGGCTTCTATGGGGCACAATAATAACAATATGGGGACTACATGGGCATGACAATATAATAAGGGGGTTGTACTAATAACAATAAGGGGTTACACTAGTAGTATAGGGACATAACATGCACCACCTCACCCCTCATCATTGAATCCCATCGCGACACGTGTTCGACGTAGTGACGTCATCATAATGTCACCTGACCATTAGCCCCCAATGCCTATAAAAATGACTTCCCCTGCTCAAATTTAAAAATTCTGTCGTTGTTTCTCGGTGCTCCTCTCGCCTACAACCTGCTTATAATACCAATAGCACACCCTCGTTTCCCCAACAACTTGTCCTAGTGTCATTTTCATCCTCCTCTATGGCTACTAGTTAATTTTGCTCACCTGTACTTTTTCGCAGGGTAAAAGTTTAAAAACCATGAAATGATGGCCTCGAGGTCTTCCAAACCCCCAAAAGCTCCAAAATCCTACGACCCTAAACCCTTGTCAAGCCCTGACCGCTTCATGGATATGGAAGCACAAAGTGCTGACCCAACCTGCTCCTACGACCTAGAGAGCCTCTTAGCTAAAATTTTTGACCAATATGTCTTGGGAGAAGGCCCTTTATGAATGGTGGATTTGGGCCTCTACTACAGAATTCTCTCATCGTGCACTTCTTCCTAGAGTTTGTCTCATGGATGGCAGTGACATATATCAACAAGAATAACTATTTCATTTCTTCCCAAGGGGTTAAGATCCTGGAAATCACCCTAACACTGATTCAGAAAGCCTTGATGTACCCTTCTCCCCTAGAATTAATGTAGTTCATTGACATTGCCTTGATGTACTATTACTCCACTCTCCCAACCACTCAACATCAACCCTTCTTGAAAATGATCCTAGCCATTCGGCTAGATACCTTACTCGTTGCTGATTGTTTATCCCTCTCCCTCTTTGCATAGCTAGTTCAACCTATCCTATATGTTATTACTCATCTTTTGGGAGAAGAAGATGCCACTATAGGTAATAAGGCCACCTTAGGCTTCCTCAATAAAATTTTATAGCTTGGATTTGTGCTACACATCCCATCTTACCTGGATGTAGCCACCAGGTTCCAGATGCATCACTTCTCCACTACCTCATATTTCAGTTACTATTGCTTACTGTTTTACATTTCTCTATACTCTCATGTTGAAGAATTTGAGTGTCTAGGCATAAACTTGGTCTCTAGGGACAAGAAGAGGAGCTTAGTTTTTGATTGGGATGTGGTTGTCAGAAAAATACTAGATTATCAGAACTTCTCATAGTTTATCTCCACCTATATGGCCATCTCCCATAGGATCATTCATGATGTGCTTCCTCCTAGAGTTCTCCCCCGGTAGAAAGAACTCCTTCAGCTTAGTAAGACCACCAGGGCGGGGGACTAGTATTTGTTTGAAGACCACATAGAGATCATAATATATGGGTGTGAGCTCCCCCCCTACCACGTACTTGTTTTCATGTCCATGAGGATATTTGCTTTAGAGTTCATTAGACAAATTATAGCTACTGACTAGCTCCACTTTGTCCCTGCAAAGAAGGGGAATATATTCAAATTAGGAATCCATGTGGGACCTTTTGTTGTTAATGCTAGACAGGCCTCTGGAGCTATTGAGGCCTTGCTCAAGGAGATGAATTTTGACATAGGAGAGGTCTGGCACTATCACCCTCATGGTGTTATTTCTTAGAGAAGAGAAAAGATAAAGGATTCAACTTATTTGCATGAGTCTATGCCTGAGGTAGAATGGAAATCTAAATTTGAATCATGGCCTCTTCACACAAAGATGGAGATTGACACTCCAATGGGTAAAGGAAAAGCAGAAAAGAGACCCGTGGGACAAATTACAGATATCGAGATGGTAGGGGCTTCCTCATCCAAAAAGACTAAGACTCATGAGGTAGAAGAAGAAGAACTAGAAACAAGTCTAGTGGAGAAAGGTACAAATCAACCAGGTTTTCATATCTCATTGGAAGATCTGTCTCCATCTTCTACCTCATCTTCTTCATCGGTAGTTGTTTAGGAGCAACTTCTAGCACATTGGTCCCAGGGTCAAGTTGGTCTGCATTCAAGGCCATTGCAGAAAGAAATAATAAAGTAAGAGATGATATGAAACAACAGGTAGAATCTCATTTATCCCCCTATCACACCAGGTTGTTGGCAGCAATGGACTTGGAGAGAAATCAAATGAGGTTTTCCTTACAGCATCCTCGAGCCTAGTCCTTTCCATCGGATTATAAATTCAAAACTCTGGATGTGTCTTTGGATATGGAAAGTACTCCCCTCCCTGAAAAATCAATTTCCACAAGCAGGAACACCTTAACTACCAGCAAGGAAAAAACACTACTGGATAAAGCTGCACACAGGTTGAAGCAAGAGAAAGCCAATTCTTGGGCTCTCCATATACAGAATAAAAACTTCAAGGAGTTAATGGTGAAGCTTGGGGTGAATCTTGAAGATAGGTCAACTATAGAGACTCTGTTCAAGGGTTCCCATACAAAGATTCAAGAGCTAAGACAAAAGCTCAAGATGCCAGGCAGTGAACATGTTCAGACCAATGAGCTAGCGTAGGTAGAGGTTGAAAAAGAGATCTTGGCCAATGAGATCATCGACAGGAACAATGAGGTCGTAGCCCTCAAGAAAATGATAGCCAAGCTACAAAAGAAGATTGACTCATAAGTGTGCATGGTCATCGTCTGTGTCGACCCCCAAAATCCTACTAAGCAGTTAACCAAGACCCTTACTGAAGTCCGTCTTTCATAGGGGAAGTTAAAAAAGGTACAAAGAGATCTAGAAACTACCTGGAAAAACTTGGCCTAGAAGAAGAAACAAGTATAGATCAACAAGTCTAATGATGAAATCTGAGCAAGGACCTATAATAAGCCAAGAAACAGATCTCAGAGCTAAAGGGTAAGTTAAACAAGAACATGTCACTACTGCAGGCCAAACAACTAGCATGGGATGAGATTATTGAGGAGATGGAAAAGAACTAGGAGTTCATAAACATGATGCATGAACAAAAAATATTAGTTAAATATTTTGAATACTCCATCATGACAACTAAGGAGGATGGGGTAAAGAAATCCCAGATTGCCCAGAAGTTCATCAAGTTTGTGACTGAGAGACCACTCAGTGAGTTGAGGCCTATTGATGTGGTGGACAGAGTGGGGGCCATGATGGAAATTACTAAGATGATCCGAAAGGAGGAATCTAAAGTGAGAGCTGAAGAATGACTAGAAGTTGTGGCAAGGAAAGTGGATGCTTTCAATGAGGAGTTTGAAGCACTGATAAGGGTTGAGTTTCCCAGCTATTGGGAATTGGGTGAATGAAGCCCCCTAGGATCTGTACAAAAAACAACTCGTTAAGGACAAAAGCAGAGTAGGCTCCTCTCATGAGAAGAATGCCAATCTGAAGGGGATAATAGTAGTCAATTATCTTAAGAAAGAATTTCAGCTGCTTGGACCGATAAAAATGTTATTTAGGGAAAGGCTAGATTGCTCAGACCTCACCAGTTTGAACATCTCACATCAGTTGTTCTTCCAGTCCCCTCTCTCAAATCCAATGCTATGGTAAAGGTGTCAACAAGTCATCGATCCACCTAAGCTCTAGATCATTGATCCCTTGATGCAACAACCACCTCCTTCCCAACGACATTGAAAATATTGCAAATTGTGTCAATCATGACAATTTTACTTTTACTTTCATGTAACTATTCTATTTACTCACTC
This sequence comes from Pinus taeda, assembly GCA_000404065.3. Classification (NCBI taxonomy): domain Eukaryota; kingdom Viridiplantae; phylum Streptophyta; class Pinopsida; order Pinales; family Pinaceae; genus Pinus; species Pinus taeda. The sequence goes on along the minus strand of APFE031431775.1, from coordinate 82,369 downwards.
ATATATATTTTATGTTTTAGATAGTTTTTCTTTGAGACAAGCTTAATTTTGATATGATGTCTCTCTGAAACCAAATCAAGAAGGAATATTTTTGTAATGGGTTTTCCTCCTCGAGCCCTATAAAGACTATGAGAAGAGACTCTACAAGGGTTCAAAACTTTGTGATATTTTTTCTTTCCAATAGAGAATCTCTGTGCATTATGGATGTATTATTGCTCTGTTGAAAATTAATACAAGCTTTTGGTCAATTCTGGTTCACATGGGTTTATAGTATGTGTTCTGGCTATGTGTCTTCATATGTGTTTCATTTTCTTCTTAGATTGTATCGTAAATATCATTGGATGTTTTTTTCATGAATGTATGGATTCGTTTAAGTCAAATATTGATGTATGATGCCTGTATAGACATGAGAATAAAATCCTTAAAGAGCATACTACGTATCTTTACACACCATTTTTTAATCTATGCTTTCTCTGTTTCATTCTGGTTTTTACTACAAAAGATTCTTATGGACAAGCCCGGTGTATTGAATTTCTTCCTAATTTCGTTTCCTTTATTTCGTATACTACGATGCTTAATTAAGCTGTAAACCCACGTAATGAAGGCCACTATATGGCTGTGTTAATGTTTCCATGAATTGATTTTTCATTTGATGATTACATACTTCTTCTGGGGGAGGGCTCTGAACCTCTATAGTGTAGGAGTTTGAGTATGGATTTGTTTGAGTGTTGGGGACTAGTAATAGAGGTTCAGAATCCTCCTCCAGAAGTATGGATTCATTTAGCAAGCAATCATTTAGGATGTCCTAGACAATGATCCCCTTTCCAGCTCGAGGCCTGGCTCTAGGGGATTGATTATAGCCACAACAATCTTCAAGCCAATTGGTGGTCGATATCATTAAATGCTGAGTTATAAAACACTATTTAGAACAAATACACAGTCATTGAAAAAATCGACATACGATTCACACAAGAGAGATCACCTCCAGCTTTAATGCACCTCCATTCAACTATTCTCAGTGCACCACAACTTCTCCAGGCAATAACATCCGAAACCCTCATGCATTCAACATCTCTAGGCAACAAACTCTAAATGGGAGCAAAAAATTGGCAGAATACAATAGTTACAAGTCTAAAATGGGCCCTGTGCTTTGTTACCATGTGAAGTTAGGATGTAAATCCTCAAAGTGAATTGTGATTTTTCATTAAGGCTAATCATAGACATATACATGGAGGGAAAGACTCTTGGGCTTCATCTCCCAATATCTCTTCATATTCCTATTCTCCTTATTTTCTATTTACACTATTTTACATGGATTACCTAATCCCAAAAAATAGATATCAACTCTTTATTTAAAAGTTCATATTTCAAAAAATTTAGATATCCACTTAAAACAAATAGTTCCTTTGTTTAAAACATCTTATCGCTGAAATTGTCATTTTGTTGTTGAGAGTTGTTTTAAAATAGAATATTTTAATGAGTATTACTAAGTACTACTATTAATTAAATTATATAATAGATAATTAACAATATAATTTTATATTACTTAATATAAATAGAAAAATTATTGAATTTTTTGTAAGAATAAATGAAAATATGTAAATTTGAAAAAATAAAATATATATTATATAAGTAAGCAAACACGTCATCTTCATTTTAATTTAGCAAAAGCCTCTACCTATATCAACTAATAAGCAAATTAGAAAGTCAGAAAACCTTAATTTATTTAATTGATTCATTGAAAGAAAAACATGGAAATTAACATCTTCTGTTAAAAATTGTTCCGATTGATATTATCTTTCTGCGAGAAACCCTGGGACCTTTTTTAGACATTTCTCAATCCCTCCAAAACATGCTTCCTGGTTCGATCTTTATTGGACTTGATGTGCATGGGAGGTTGGGAGGTCTAGCATTGGGCTATAACTCCCATACCATAAAAATGCTTAATTGCTGGGGTGGGCTAGGACATCTTGGAGCAGACATCAGTTCTACAGACCTGGGGATAAATTTTCAGATATTAAATGTCTACGGATCGTGTCAGAATAGACCAACATTTTGGCAGAACCTCCTAAGTTCTGATTCATTTTTGAATGACCACCTGATCCTAGGTGGAGATCTTAATTTTTCCATTGGACATTCTAAATCTTGGGGACACAGGGCACATCGAGACTCCGTTTCAGATTACTTTTTATTTGAACTAGACACACACCAACTGATTGATATCCCCTCTGCAAAACCCCAAGCGACTTGGAGGAACAACAAGACTGGGGAAGACAGTCTGGCCTGCAGACTTGACCGATTCCTTGTCAAAGAAAAGGTGTTGGACTTTTATCTACAAATCATACACTGGGTAGGTTCTGGTGGGATCTCTGATCCTCTACCCATTTACCTAGAAATTGAAGGGGGGCGAGCAAAACCTAAAGGACCCTTTAAGTTCTGCTCTGTCTGGCTCAGGGATAACTCATATAAAAAATTGGTCTCTGATTTCTGGAATGCAAACCCCCCTAGGAGAAGAGAAGACAGTACTAGAAGATTTATACAAAATCTTACAAACCTTAAGAGGATGTCTAAACTTTGGGCACATAACAAAAGAATACAGGAGGAACAAACTCTCTGTAGGATTAAATATAAAATTGTTGCTTTTGAAAATAATCTTGTAGGAATATACACCTCAGAAGAACATAAGGAAAGGATGGTTTCTCATTATGTTGAAAGGGCTAAAATACTTCAGAATAAGGAAGAAACCTGGCGCCTGAGAAGCAGAGCCATCTGGATGTTTGAAGGGGATGAAAACACTAAATTCTATCATAAATTTGCTAATGGAAGGAAGGCGATCAACACCATATGGCAGCTACAGAATGATTAGGGGCATATTGTAAATACTTTCCCACAACTTGTTGAACTTGCCTCCTCTCACTTCAAAAGTACATACCGAGCTCCCAGGGAGACAAATCTAGCATAAATCATTAGGGTTGCACAACTCTTTCCCAAATTTGTGGATCCTGTGGAAGGAGATGAATTAATAAAGGCAGGCACTCTGGAGGAATTGGAACACACCTTAAAGTGGTTCAAAAAGGATAAGAGTCCAGGGCCCGATGGCTGGTCGATTGACTTCTATTTGGCCTTCTTCGACATCATTGGGGAAGACCTACTCAGAATAGTCGAAGACTTGAGGAACAGAGGATATCTTGAAACCTCTATCACATCTACCTTCCTTGCACTCATACTGAAGAAAGACAACCCAAACTCATTTGAGGAATTTTGTCCCATATCTCTCTGCAATTGCATATATAAGATCATCACTAAGATCATTGCAGACATGATGAAACCTATTCTCTCTAATCATATCTCTTCAGAGAAATTCGTTCCTACAAGACAGACAGATCCATGAAGCTGTAGGCACTGCCCAGGAAGTAATTCATACTTTACACTCAAGGCGAGGCAAAGGTATGATTATGAAGGTCAATTTATCAAAAGCATTCGACAGAGTAAATTGCCTTTATATTAGAATGCTTTTAACTCATTTAGGGTTCCCTTATTTATTCATCAAATGGATCATGGGCTGCATTACTAATATCCCTTTCAGTGTTCTGGTGAATGGAAGTGCATCTCCTTTTGTACCTCTGAAAGGGGGTTGAGACATGGATGTCCCCTCTCGCCTTTGTTTTTCTTGCTCGTTATGGAAGGTCTTAGCAATCTCATCAAAGAAGCGCATCAAAGGGGAAGACTAAAGGGTATTAAGATAATAGAAGGTTGAATCTTGACTCACCTTCTCTTTGTAGATGACATCCTCGTTTTTATCAATGGCAATATTGGGGACATTAGTATCATCAAGGAAAATTTCACCCTCTGCCAAGTGGCAACAGGTATGATCATAAATGACAGCAAGTCCACATTAATAGTAGCTGAATGTACTCTACACGAGATATATTTTGCACTTCAGCGTTTCCACTTCACTCAGCTGCAATTAGTTGATGGTTTAAAATATCTGGGGTACAAGTTGAAGCCACTGGGATACAAAATTGCTGACTAGACTTGGCTCATCTCCAAGACAGAGAAAAGACTTAATACATGGTACCTCAAATATCTTTTGTGGGCTAGAAGACTCACTCATATCAAAAGTGTCCTGAAGGCCACCCCAATTTATTGGATGTCCTTGGCCTGGATACCTAGAGGCATTCTCAATAGAATACAAGCCCTCTATTGTAGGTTTCTTTGGCAAGGGAACAAACAGGGTAGGATATTTGCTTGGTTCAGGTGGGAGGCCTTGAACCTACCAAACAAATGGGGAGTTTGGGGCTTAAAAAAGTTAGAAGATTTCTCATTAGCACTTGCTGCAAAACTTGGCTGGAAATTAGTATCAGCAGAAAGCCTATGAACGAGGGTCACATATGCCAAATATATCGCTCCATTACACATCATGGACTGGATTAGAAGAACCCATCTAAGTACCTCCGACATCTCAATTATCTGGAAGGTTGTACTAAAGGCTTTGAGCCCGATTAGGGGGGGTATCACCTGGAGAATTCGATCTAGGCACACTGTTCGCATTGACCTTGATCTATGGGTGGGATGTGGGGACATGCACTGCCTACCCAGGGATCTCACACAGTTTCTCCAGCAAAGGAACATTACTTATAAATCACAAATTGTTGACCTGGAAAATTCCACCTTCCTTCAACAAGTCTGGAAATCTACACAATAGTTAAACATTCCTCCTAATTGGACATAGCACTGGGAGGTATACACTCATGCCTTCATTGAAGCCCACATCTGTATACTTGAAGGTAATGATGAGATAATATGGGCACTTTCAAAAAATGGTAGGTATACACCAAAAGATGGATATTTGACTTTGTCGGCGCAAAGGAAGCCTCTGCTACTTGCTAATTGGTGGAGACATCTTTGGAAACTCAAGGCTCCCCCCAGATCTAGACTCTTAATGTGGACCATTCTCCGGAAAAAAATTTCTACTGGCGAAAACCTCCTCAAGCGTGCACATTATGGTCCCCGTTGGTGTAGCGTCTGCAAGCAGGCAAATGAGTCCACTTCTCACCTATTTTTAGAATGTACAACAATATGTAAGCTGTGGAAACTTATCCTACAACCCATTATACCCTCTGCAACCTGGGCTGGAAACTCTATACTTGCAGCTTGGCAAACCTGGTATTACACTTCCTCATCTCACAAGCTTCAGAACCTGCCCCTTCTAATCTGCTGGACAATGTGGATTGCCAGGAATCGCATAATTTTTCAAGACTTAGAGTTGAACTTGGTTGTGCTGGCGACTAAAGTCATGGCAAGGGAACAAACAGGGCAGGATATTTGCTTGGGTCAGGTGGGAGGCCCCGAACCTACCAAAAAAATGGGGAGGTTGGGGCTTAAAAAAGTTAGAAGATTTATCATTAGCACTTGCTGCAAAACTTGGCTGGAAATTAGTATCAATAGAAAGTCTATGGACAAGGGTCACATATGCCAAATATATCGCTCCATTACACATCATGGAATGGATTAGAAGAACCCATCTAAGTACCTTTGGCATCTCAATTATCTGGAAGGCTGTACTAAAGGCTTAGAGCCCGATCAGGGGGGGTATCACCTGGAGAATTCGATATGGGCACACTGTACGCATTGGCCTTGATCCATGGGTCAGATGTGGGGACATGCACTGCCTACCCAGGGATCTCACACAGTTTCTCCAACAAGAGAACATTACTTATATATCACAAATTCCTGACTTGGAGAATTCCACCTTCCTTCAACAAGTCCGAAAATATGCACAACAGTTAAACATTCCTCCTAATTGGACACAACACTGGGAGGAATACACTCAGGCCCTCACTGAAGCCCACATCCATATACTTGAAGGTGATGATGAGATAATATGAGTACTTTCAAAAAATGGCAGGTATACACCAAAAGATGGATATTTGACTTTGTCGACGCCAAGGAAGCCTCTGCTACTTGCTGACTGGTGGAGACATCTTTGGCAACTCAAGGCTCCCCCCAAACCTAGACTCTTAATGTGGACCATTCTCCGGAGCAAAATTCCTACTGGCGAAAACCTCCTCAAGTGTGCACATTATGGTCCCCATCGGTGCAGCATCTGCAAGCAGGCAAATGAGTCCACTTCTCACCTATTTTTAGAATGTACAACAATATGTAACCTGTGGAAATCTGCAACCTGGGCTGGAAACTCTATACTTGCAGCTTGGCAAACCTGGTATTACACTTCCTCATCTCACAAGCTTCGGAACCTGCCTCTTCTAATCTGCTGGACAATATGGATTGCTAGGAATTGCATAGTTTTTCAAGACTTAGCACCGAACTAGGCTGTGCTAGTGACTGAAGTCATGGCAAGGGAACAAACAGGGCAGGATATTTGCTTGAGTCAGGTGGGAGGCCCTGAACCTACCAAAAAAATGGGGAGGTTGGGGCTTAAAAAAGTTAGAAGATTTCTCATTAGCACTTGTCACAAAACTTGGCTGGAAAATAGTATCAGCAGAAAGCTTATGGATGAGGGTCACATATGCCAAATATATCGCTCCATTACAAATCATGGATTGGATTAGAAGAACCCATCTAAGTACCTCTGACATCTCAATTATTTGGAAGGCTGTACTAAAGGATTTGAGCCTAATCAAGGGGGGTATCACTTGGAGAATTCGATTTGGGCACACTATATGCATTGGCCTTAATCCATGGATGGGATGTGGGGACATGCACTGCCTACCCAGGGATCTCACATAGTTTCTCCAGCAACAGAACATTACTTATATATCACAAATTGCTGACCTGGAGAATTCCACCTTCCTTCAACAAGTTTGGAAATCTGCACAACAGTTAAACATTCCTCCTAATTGGACACAACATTGGGAGGAATACACTTAGGCCCTCACTGAAGCCCACATCTGTATACTTGAAGGTGATGATGAGATAATATGGGCACTTTCAAAAAATGGCAGGTATACACCATAAGATGGATATTTGACTTTGTCGGCACCAAGGAAGCCTCTGCTACTTGCTGACTGGTGGAGACATCTTTGGAAACTCAAGGCTCCCCCTAGATCTAGACTCTTAATGTGGACCATTCTCCAGAACAAAATTCCTACTGGCGAAAACCTCCTCAAGCATGCACATTATAGTCCCGATTGGTGCAGCTTCTGCAAGCAGTGAAATTAGTCCACTTCTCACCTATTTTTAGAATGTACAACAATATGTAACCTGTGGAAACTTATCTTACAACCCATTATGCCCTGTGCAACCTGGGTTGGAAACTCTATACTTGAAGCTTGGCAAACCTGGTATTACACTTCCCCATCTCACAAGCTTCGGAACCTGCCCCTTATAATCTGCTGGACAATATGGATTGTCAGGAATCGCATAATTTTTCAAGACTTAGCGCTGAACTGGGCTATGTTGGCGACTAAAGTCATGGCTGATTTCTCCCTCGTTCCGGAAGATCCTCCTCCTAGTAATCGGTGCAATCCCACTCCTTTACAAATAAACTTCAACAAACATTGGGCTTTTTTTTACGGTGCAACTCAAGAGAAAGGTTGTGGAGGGGGGGCTATTCTTCACTTATCCCATCATCATTCTTACAACATGCTCATAGGATTCCGGAGATGCACAAATAACTCAGTTGAGCTCCTTGCTGCAAAACATCTCATATAATTCCCCTTGGAGAAAAACTGCACAGATTTACAACTTTTTGGGGACTCTAAAACTATTTGTGATTGGTTGAACAAGAAAACTAGATGTTCTACATATGCATTAATGCACATCTTGGAAGAGACATTGAGATTGATCTCATCTTTTGACACAATTACTTTCTCACATACTTACAGGGAGCAGAATGGAGCTGCTGACAGCCTATCCAAAGAGGTTGTGATCGGGAAGCAGGGCTTCTGGATGATTAGAGAACAGAAAGGGGAAACCTTCTATCAATATTATCATCATCCTTTTATGGAACTAGATGTTTAATTCATGATATTTTACTAGTTATGTTTTTTAATCAGGCACAAGCCTTTTTTGATTGTATATATTGTCACTGAACATGATAACAGTCTGCTTATCATATGTGTCATAGTTTTGTTTTCTCATTATTGTTGCCCCCTGCGTGGATCAAAGGCAACAATAATGTTTATATATATGGTTTATGATCATGCATTGCATATGCACTGGCATCTACATAATGTAATTTCCTCTTTTTAATGAAATTACGACTTTTCCTTATGGGAAAAAAATCAAATAAAAAATATTATAATAATAGATTCATATGTTATTAAAGTAGAAAATTCCTATTTTTTTCTCCTTTGGTTTTTATTCCTCTTAAGAGTTTTTTTAATATTGGAAGTTTTATTGGTAATTTTAAAGACGGCTTTTTATGTTTTCAAAAGAAAGACAAATGAATAGGTTTGTATTCCTCTTAAGAGTTTTTTTAATATTGGAAGTTTTATTGGTAATTTTAAAGATGGCTTTTTATGTTTTCAAAAGCAAGACAAATGAATAAATTAAAAATTCGTTGTTATGAAAGGAGAAAAATTATATCAAAGATAAATCTATTTAAATTTATATAGTTTATAATTATTAATTTAAAATATTATTTTCTTTTTCTAAATTTATTAATTATTATTAAAAATTATAATTAAAAATAATTCTATATTCTAAAAGTCTATTAAAATGTCTATATTGTAAATACATTTCACAAATTAGTAGTAATTAAACCAAACATACCCCTATATCCATTATGATCAAATATGCTCCTATCAATGAGGACCATGTTGAAAATGATCTAATTTGAACATTGTTAACACTTATTTGAAGAAAAGCATGTTTTATTCTGCATAGTTATAGAAATTAAATAACAAACAGTTAGAAAAATTAATTGCACAACAAAAAACTTATGTTACATTAGATTAATCACACTATACATCAATCATTGGTTGAAGATAGAAATTCTATCTTAACCATACAATCAATTAGTTGACAAAATATCTCAACCACACACCTAAATAGGATCTAAGATATGTCTTAGATGTAACAAACTTCAAAGCAAATAACTCCATCACAGGACGAGTAGGAATTATATTTTCCAAGTCCCCCCCTTAATGACTACTTGTATCGATTTCAACCATCAAAGTCTAGATGTGGTCCTTGTGTTTACAAATATGATTAAAAGGAATATGTCGATGTCCATATAAAGGAAAAACCATCTACTAGAATCCCTGGGTACCAACCAATGCAACTGCCAGTCTACTAGGATGTCCTTCATGTACATGGCTCAATCAACTATACATGTACATATACTTGTAAGTCCCCTCCATCATTATCATTTTGAAATCTTCAAGGCTTCTAACTCCATCAAGTTATCTCATAACCCTCATAAGGGTGTAGTTGGCAAGCTGGATTCTTGAGTTCCACTGTCGAATTCCCGAATCACGAATCTTTTAAATTCAATTACTGAACAACATTCCAAGTTGTCGCATAATCTCACGAGAACACCACTCCCATGTGTTCAAAAAATGAGGGATCCTCCCCTAGATCAACAACTACCAAACTATATGGACAACCATCCATGTTCAGCTTTTACTTGCACTTGATTAATTCTATAAATCCATTCATACCATTAAACCATTTTTCTAACATATTTCACATTGTACAGTACGAACCAAAGTAATATTTAACTTAATTTAGAAATAATCTGACAAACAAAAAATGCCCGTATTATATAGTTCCTTTTCAAGCAACATATTATGCTTGATAAAAAAATTGGATCAGGAACATGCACAACATAAAAACTCCTACACTATAAAAGTAATCTCACCCTCAGAAAAAAGAAGCTTTCACTAATATCCATACCCTATAATGATTGATTTAGGCTCTTGAGCTATAATGCCTACATTTGATTATGTTGCAAAGATCGTGAATAAATTGATTATAGTTCGAACAACAATTGAAAATGAAATTTCTAGGTGTTCCTTTTTTTTGGAAGTGATAATTTTTTATGGTGCCATCATGACATATTCCTTTACCACAACTCCATGCTTTGACACAAACAACCAAATTTCTATCTTTTCTAGTGATTAATGTTGCATCATTAGACACTAGCCTCAAATAGCAATCCCTTTGAAGATGCAAAGACAGTGAGACAACAACCCCTCGGTCTATAGTAGAAGAATAATGTGGTGCAACTAGGCATGAAAATCACCTATAACACATTATGGAATTATTGTTGATGTCAATGTCCAAGGATTTGGGCTCGACTTATGACACTAGAAGCATTTATGGGAGCTCGATTTGCAATTTTCCTTGACTATTAGTAGAATTAATAATAATTTCTTAACATAATGATTTGCATTATCATCTTCAATGCACCACTATTTCCCCTTCTAAAGTGGATGTAGCAGAGGGAGAGGCTTATAGTATGAATCCATTATCAACGATCTGCAATCATTGACATGCTACTTACAACATAACTCTTGCAATGCAAAGAATCAAGTTTACTCCAATTTGTCCTAGTGTCACTCATTCTAGCGGTGAGTATTTTCCAAATGGTCACGTCTCTCCTTTCGCATAGCATCAAAAATAAAATGGACAAACAAACAAAAGATGAACAAAAAACACTCACGAAAATCTCTATTACCCTTGGGCCGCGAGGGGCCAAGGCCCAAGCCCATATGACCTCTGATACCAAGTTAGAAAAGCCAATTTCACACCAAAAAACTTATGTTACATTAGATTAATCACAATATAAATACATCAATCATTGGTTGAAGATAAAAATTCTATCTTAACCATGCAATAAAATAGTTGACAAAATATCTCAACCACACACCTAAATAGGATCTAAGATATCTCTTAGATGTAACAAACTTCAAAGCAATTAACTCCATCACAGGAGAAGTAGGAATTATATTTTCCAAGTTAAACAATGTTGATAATGATTTAATTTGAACATTGTTAACCTTTTTTTGAAAGGAGAGCATGTTTTATTCTTCATAATAATAAAAATATGATAATTTCCTTGTTATAAATCATTTTAATATATCTATGCTAAATAGATTATGCACTATATCAATTTAAAAAATAATAAGTTTAGTATTACGCTAACTCACAATTATATATATTCATGCGTGTTTTTCTCAAAATCTAAATCATTACAACAATATTCATCAAGATATAGAAGCTCAACATATTATTAGCAAAGATTTGATTTGGATAGAAAAAATAATAATGATTAGGCAACCAATCAAGATAATCCAATTGACCAATTCCAAAGTATGTAAGTATGAATACTACCATAACACCAATATCATATCCAACTATGTATTTGACAAAGGATTAAACTTTCAAATACAATAAAAGTATATCCCCCAATTTAAATGTTATGGTCCCTACGTAATTGTACTTAAATTTAACTCTCTCACTATATATCAACTCATGGAAGGCAATTTCGTATTGCATATTGCATGCTAAGCTATTGAATTAGAATAACAATAGTGTGGGAAAATGCATCCTATTAGACACATGATATGGGAAACCAAATACAACTATATATTAATTGATCTCAAATAATACTGTACACATTGTACATATAATTACATCAAGAAACTATTGATTCAGTTTCCGATTCTTATTGAAATCTAATAACCAATCACTCTAACACAAACCTAATCATAAGGAATAACTATCTAAAATTCCCCCCTTAATCCAAAGGGATGTATCAAAGTCCAAGAATGAGAGCTTAAAATGCAAAAATACATCTCAACCAAGAGCTGAATGTCTCTTAGAAATGGTTTTTAAGGATGACCATAGACCAAGATGGTGGTTTTTAAGAGGAAACCACAAACGGTACCCACATATGGAACCTTCATGATAGTTCTCAAACCAATAAAAATGTCAACTCCAGAACCATCAATGTAGTTCCTTGAACAATTCCAAATCTGGAAGTGATCATTCACAAACAACTCATTCAAATAAACACTGAAGTCTCTCTAGCTACAACTCTGGCTCTAACTAGTGCAAGTTGTGGCTCAGGCTCACTTGTGGATCTCTGACTCAGGCTTGCTTGAAATTTTTTCGAACCTATAGTAAACAATGAACAATTCTCCCCTTTTCGGATATAGGGTGAGAAGGTGAAGTATTCTTCATCACTGCAAGGCTGGTAAACACTCTCAAGCATATCCTATAGAATGAACTGTAAATATTCTTGGTTGTTTTCGACCAATCCCAAGAAGCAATCCATCCGAAATATATTTATACTCTTACAACAATCTTCTTTATAGAACATCTGTTTGAATGGTGATTTCACTTTCCACAATGCTCACATGGGTGAAGATCAAAACATTGATACTTCACATGTCCAACTCTATTACATTTTTGACATCGATCAATTTGTTCTAGAATAACACCATCTAGAAATCTAGCACTGCAAAATTGTATATGTTTAGAAAAATTAGGAATATGAAAAGATACATCCAAGACATAATATCCCAAACCTATTTTGTGTTTGTTATGTGTAATTTCTTCCCACGGTCTTATAAAGGTCTTGGGAATGACATGCTTCTCATTAGGACTTTTGGTTGCATGCAAATTTTCTCTTGAAATAGTTTGATCCATCCCTAATTGTAGATTAGAATCATGCTCAAACAAAGCGGTTTTCTTCACAAACACCAGTTCAAAATCACAAATTTTCTTCTGAAGTTCGTCTTGCTGAGACTACAACTCTAGCTCCAAGAATTCAATTTTACTTTGAGCATATTGAAAACATGTTTGGATGTCAGATAATGTGTCCTTACTGATTTGGACACTATTATGAATAGTAAATAATAATATATTGCTTAATAACTATAGAAAATAATTGAGTCTAGCCATTTTCTCCAGCTTCTTATCAAAGGAAAACTTGTAATCAATTGAGAGGAAGGGGTGTCAGCTACCACAAAAAATTCACCCATTTACAATGTAGAATCAACAAAATTCATCATATAAAAAACAATGACTTGCTCAAATAAAAGTGGCACTGTTTCCAACTAATGTCCTCTTCTTGTTGTCCAATTAGTGTATTGAGTATAACAACTTCCAAAATTAACTTCCCTTTCGTTTTGTAAAAATAAAATTACAAGCACAAATATTTGAACTTGTGACCTTGTGATATTTAACATACCAAATTAGCTCTTCTAACCACAATGCCTTTTCTTTCCTTATTAAAATAAAAGTAATATCATTCTTATTAAACCGGAAAAACAATGTATTCTTCCTCCTTCACAAATGCCAACCACACAGCTTTATCACAATCATTGTGCAACCAATGCTTCCAATTCAATGACAATACATTTTAATCTCTAATTCACGGACATGGTTGGGTTTAATGAGAAATTTCACATCCTAGTCATTGAGTGTGATCTACTCCTTATTCATGTGCACTTACTTTCACTAAATAAACCACTTCATATCCCCTTTCAAAGGCTTTCGACAAACATTTTTTAATTTTTATCTCATTATTAACTTTGATTCAATTATTATCTTATGATAATAATAGCTCTTGACTCTACTAATTATAATCCTTCTAATCCACATGACCATACATCAATAGCCACATACAATAAAATTTACCGCGCAAATAAACCTTCAGGATGCTTTCTAGAAACAAGGAATGGTGTTGGAAACTCTATTACTAGAAATATTTTCATCAAGATTGAACATTGGACTCTTGCACATGGACACAAAAATTTATCCAGCAACAAATTATCCCCTGTTGTACACAAATGAATCATTCAGGAAGTGCCTCATCATCCTCTACTACATCTAAAAACTGAATCATTATCAATGTACTTGAATCTGAAATCCTGCTAGCAGATTCACAATTTCGCTTCACATGGTTTCTGTTTCTAACCTATTAGTCACTCTGATCTTCTTCATGAAAAAAATTAACATTATGCATGACCAACTTTCATCGACATTTTCAACACTTGAATAGTTTGAATAAACTCCAAAAACGTCATAAGCATATGATGAATATTATGAAAAATTGTAGGAAGGAAGTGAGAGTTAATTCTTAAAGGAGCCACTTATCAGCCTCCAAAGTTTAGGTTGGTCTCGAATCATCATTATTTTCCCAGCAGCAGCACCAACCCTACTATACATCCCAGATGAAGGAGGAGGTATTATTCAAAAAGGAAATAATGGACTTTGGTAAATGAAAATATTACAATCGAGTTTTCTGTCTTGGAATCACACACCGGCTACAACAACCACACTCTTCCATATGAAATATATTCAATGCATAAACTTTTGATTTCACTGTGTAAGAAATTAACAAAAAAAATTGGTGATGAAATTGCAATATCGAACTCAACAATTTTCAAGCTTGCATACCCACATTGGAAATATCAACTCCAAATGCATCTTAGTCACAATATGATTTTAATTCTGAGCCTAAACTAAAACAATGTTGTTGGGGTTTTCAGCATGACTTTGCATCTTCCACAACAAAAAACACAAAAACATGCCTAATCAACATTCATGAAACAACTGGGTAGATTGTAAAGAAAAATCTCCAACTCGCCCTACTAGACTTCTGAAACAAAATAGAATGAGATCCACACCGCACTTGCACCAAAACAAACATCAACTCTTCCCATGCTTCAACACTAGTTCAACAAACATGCAGGTCACGAGATCCACACAGTGAGGCAACAATAGAAACATGCTCAAGAAGGCCAGAAATAGGGGGCTCAACTTACTCGACAAGGTGGATGAATTAACCGCTTTGATACAGACTATTTGACACACGATATTGGAAACCAAATACAACTGCATATTAATTGATATCAAAGAATGATGTACACAGTGTAAATATAAATACATCAAGAAACCATTGATTAAGTTTCCAGGTCTTCTTGGACTCTAATAACCAATCACCCTAACAAAAACCTAATGCAAATGATTAGATATCTAACACATCCAATGGTCCCATGGAAAACAGGTCGAGAGTGAGTTGTTCGACCATTTTATATTCAATCTCACCTTCTCTAATGCATGGAAGAATAAATAATTTAGACAGCTGGAGACCTCAAAAAAAATTGGTGGGAAAACATAGATATTAGTTGTTTACTCCCGTCATTTTGGTTTTAAAGAGAATTAAATATATTGTCTGAATCTTGCCACTTCTCACACAATGTTGTCCCTTTTGTGATGTACATATTATTTATTTATTTGTAACAAATGACCACAAATTTGTCCCTTTTGCTATTGACGTACTATGAAGGGGAAGCTGAATAAATTAACTATGAATTTTTTGTACTCATTCTAATTATAGTTACACAACACATCCTGATAACTAACTATTATTTGTACTCATTCTAATTCTAATTACAAAACCCATGTTGTTCCAAGTGACTTGGTGTTGAAATATGGCAACAAGAATATTCCAATTTAATTTGTCCTTGAATTAAATTGTGAATTAAAATCGAATTTAGTCTAAATAGCTACTTGGAAATAATTAATTAATTAATTTATTTTAAATTAATTAGTTGGAGAAATTCAAGTTAGAAGTCTTTATGAAGTTATGCAAGAGTTATCCCTTAAATTAAGGAGAGAATATTGAGTTATATTTGAGTTGTAATTAGTTAACTCAGTTTACTGAGTTAAGTCCAAATAAATTAGTTCCAAACTGTTTGAGGAACTAATAGTGAGTTAACAGTCAGTTGATGCATTAATGCAATCAATTAGTGCTACTCCAGTTAACTGAAGATTCGCTCATCAGAAACTCATGCATGTCTATTATGCGAAAGACCCAGTTGAGATTAATGTTCAAGGACAATGTACTATTAGTTGCATGTGTTTTCTCATGGAGAAAGCTCATGCATGCAGTCAAGGATTCATCCTTAAGGATTGTGCAGTTTTGAAGGCTCGGTTTTTCACTTGGTAATAGGAAAATCATCCATAAGGAACAACGTGAGGAAATAGGAGCTTGGAGGGTAGTGAGGAACGCTGGAGAGAAGCTAAGATTGCCTGTGAGCATCTGTGTTGATTGTATTGAGAGCTGGCTAGGTGTGAGAGCTAAGGCTTTGTATAATTTCTATGTATTTCCACCATGTATGATAATACAATAGTGTGGGGTTTTTATCTGATACTTTCCCCAAAGTATTTTCATGTGTATTGTGCCATTGATTCTTCTTCTTTTTGTTATATTGTTTAGCTCGATCTTTAAGCTTCCGAAAATTGATAGTAGAAGTAGGTTATAGTATTCTTCTTTGATTTATAATGCATTAATGGGTTAACCTATCACATATTTTCTACAGGGTATCAGAGTGGTGAACAATATACTAAGAAGAGAATTTGAAGTTTGAAGTTCGGGGTTGCAGGTGCAAATTGAATTCATATCATACTTCAAGGGTGGACAATGGTGTTCTATGGCTTGAGACTCGAGTATGCCTTGGAAGGTAGCTCGAATTACATAGCATGGAAATATAGAATGGAAGCGGTATTAGAAGACAATGGCTTGAAGGAATTCATTGATCAAGAAATCCAAAATCCAGCTTCAACTAATGCACAAGAGTTGGCTAAGTGGAAGAAGTGTGTGGCGAAGGTGAGACGAATCATCCTTGAGGGAGTTCGAGACCATATTGTCTCGAGTCTCCATGGGAAGGATACTCCATTTCAATGTGGAAGACATTGAAGGACCTCTACCAGAACAGTAGTGACCAAGGAAATTGGCACTCAAGGATAAGCTTCGAAGAATCAAGATGGAGAAGGGCGATACTATTTCTACATATTTGAACAAGCTCACCACCTGCAGAGATGAGCTTGGCAGTGTGGGTATAACTATTGCCGATGATGATAGGTGAGCCTCGCTCTCTTGGCCTTCCAAAGAGTTGGAATAACTGCTAGGACTCTGTGAATGGAAGGGAGAAACTGTCAGAATTGGGAACGAATGTGGTCGGATCTTATGCAGGAGGAGATCAGGAGGAGAAATGAGATGGTTCTTCATCCAAGAATGATGATGAAGGAAAATCTGGCCTTAACAAGTACGAAAAGGAAAGGGAAGGGGAAGGCTTCCAATTTCGAATCGAATTCTTCTCATGGAGGGAAGAAGGGTGACATGTCTAAAGTAAGATGCTTTAATTGTCACAAGATGGGACATTATGTGACTAATTTCCCATTGAAGAAGTCCAAGAAGGGATCCTCAGAAGGATCAGAAGGTAAGGCATTAGACTCTCAGTTTGAAATGGACTTTACCCTCATTGCATGCTTGGTGTCATTGATGATGGGTTGTGTCTAGTATCTTGATAGTGGAGCCTCATTCCACATGATTAGTGATAAAAAATTATTTAGTGCCTTGGAGGAAAAAGACCTCAAGATGCGCATAGAGATGGGTGACGACGGAAGGCATAATGTTTCAGGAGTGGGCACGGTTTCTTTTCAGAGGGAGGATGGAGCTCCTCTCACCTTGACAGATAGCCAAGGGTCAGACCTAGAGGATAGGGATTCAGGTGAAGAATCTCTATAAACTAGAGGTAGATGATTGTGCAACATTGAGTACGAAAGTAGAATTGTTGCAGAGCCAAGACATTGGTGAGTTGTGACACAGGTGGTTGGGCCATTTACATCATGGGGCTTTGAAGATAATGCAGTAGATAACTACAGGACTTCCCAAAGGTAAACTTGAGCAAGTTGACACATGCAAAGGTTGTACCTTGGGAAAGTACACCAAGTCTTCCTTTCATGATCGAGACAGTCGTGCAGAGGCTATCTTAGAGTGAGTTCATACTGATTTGTGTGGACCATTCTCGACGGCATCCACAACGAAGCAAAGGTATTATGTGATTTTCATTGATGACTATTCTCGTAAATGCTAGATTTATTTAATGCAGAAGAAGGATCAAACCTTCCCAAAGTTTTGTGAGTTCAAAGCTTTGGTTGAGAAAGAGTTAGGGAAGAAGATCAAGGCCTTGAGAAGTGACAATGGTGGAGAATATGTCTTTCAAGAGTTTAAGGACTTCTGTGTAGTGGAAGGAATTAAACGAAAGTTGATGGAACCTCATAAACCATAGCAGAATGGGGTGGTCGAGAGGAAGAATAAAACTATAGTAGGGCCAGCACAGGTAATGCTGCATGACCAAGGCCTACCACTTCACTTGTGGGCTGAGGCATGAAACACCGCGGTCTATTTATAGAATAGAAGCCCGCATAGCATACTTGGGATGAAGACACCAGAGGAAGCTTTCTCCCATAAGTGACTGGATGTGGGTCACTTCAGGATCTTTGGCTCATTGGTATATTGCCATGTGACAAAGGATGCATAGAAGAAGCTTGAGTCGACAGCAGAGTTGGGGATATTTGTGGGGTACATTGATACACCTCACAACTATTGGGTGTACTTTCCTACCAGTCAAAGGACAGTGGTACGCAAAGATCTCAAATTTGATGAGTAGAAGGCCATGTGAGTTTCGCTTGAGAGGGAGCTCCAACTACAGGTTGTGGATGAACTATTTGTTCCTAAGGAGGAGGATCCTCAAACTGATGCGGAGCAGCCACATGCAGAGGTTCTAGGAGTGGAGACATCCACTCAAGCAGAGTCTTCTAGAGATGGACGAAAGTGCACAAGAGAAGCTAACATATTATTGGAGGATGCGAGAGAGAATGTGGTAGCACCATCTTCTCAGTGCAGACAGAGGAGGTTGTTGAAATTAGCAACAAAAAATGATAAACATAGAATCCAAAATATTCCAATTTTAATTTGTCCTTGAATTAAAATTGTGAATTAAAATTCGAATTTAGTCTCACTAGTTGTTTGAAAAATAATTAATTAATCCCCTTCATTAAATGTCGAGAATTTGTGGGGCCCCACAATGTATTATTGACCTTTGATTGCGAAGGACAACATTCTAGTTGTTGAAATATGCGCAGAAATTAACACGCACTGGCAAGAAAAAAATAAATAAAACAAAACTAATTTATTTGCCCAAAATTCAAACTAAAAGGAACATTTCTAAAATATACCGACTTTTATGATAAAGTGCAAGATGTCTTTTTTTTTATATTATAAATTATACAATTTTAGAAGAAAATTACATAGGTAAAGAAAAGTTACAACATTATGTATATAAGAAGTTATGTTTTGTTATTTTTAATTTATGTGGATGATGTTATGTTATTAACAAAACATAAAATATTTGCGATAAAATATAATCATTTTGACATTTTTTTTTTTTAGATAATATCATTGCTATTATTAAACTCTTGTGTACAGAAATAGGTAACCACTAACATGAATTCCCTTATTCCTATATAAGGATAAGGAAAGAAAAAAATGCAAATTAATTTATTTATATATAGTTATATTAAAATAAATTATAGAAAATAAATTAACCTAAAATTTTCAATATAAATCTATAATAAATACAATATATATTTTAAATATATAAGATTTATTAAATTGTAAATTTATTATTTTTTTCCCTTAAACAATAAGTTATAACCATTAATATATTTAATGGAATTGATGGAAAATATCATATAAATATATGCAATGTAATTTAGACTTTATCATTTTTTAGTAAAGCAGCTTTGTGTATGTCATTCAAAATTCTCTTGATTTTGTTTTCACATAATATCAACATATAGATTTAAATTGATACAACATATAGATTTAAATTGATACAAGATGTGGAGAATTTAGATTATGATATTTAGATAAAATTAGTT